>JAUMHM010071246.1:0-30048 GCA_032362435.1 Melikaiella ostensackeni
ACAATTGTGTGATTGGTGCTGTTTAAAGTGTCAGTGAAAATTGTGCTTACTGGATTACCGATCAACAGCACGAATTCCCTTGACCTTCTACAGCGAAAGGATAAAACACATAAGAAGAGAGGAAGTGGTGGAAAGAGGGAAACCGCACGCTGAAGACATAGGCATAAATTATGCATGGATACTTAATTTTTATAATCTGGCACTGAAGAGAACCCCTAGCCGAGGCTGAAACGTTTGCCAAACTCATACTTATGTAATTCACTGCATGTTATATCACATAATCATAAGACCCTATTGCCAATATAAAAAGTTTCTGAATACGATAACTTATAAATACTTCATGTGCTTTTATGCTGTACAACAAGTATACACATTACGATAAAAATTTCATAATCAACATTAAAATTGCTTGGACAAATTTTTGTCAGATAGAAAATACATTCGCTGTAATTTACACGGTTCAAAATGGAAAATTCCTCAATTATAAACCATTGAACCATCAACTTTTATATACTCAAACTCTTTGAAGTTTTAATGATTTCAAGTTAATTCCAATGGTTTGAAAATTAAAAATTCGCAAATTGAAATTATACTTCTCAAAATTCAGCCATTTTGATTTTTATCACAAAATTAGAACTTATAAGAGGAAAAAATTGAAAATTCAGGGTTCAACATGATAATTCGGAGCTTTAAAATTTTAATCATTCAAAATTGAAGAAATCATTCAATAACTGAGGTATCAATTACAGATAGTCCAATTTTGATACATTTTGTTACAAAAAAACACAATTTTTCACTTTTTAATTTCAAATCGCTCAATTTTTTACATTTCATTGAGAATTACTATTCATTCTTGAAATCTTCCAATTCAATATTTTTCGGCTTTAAATTATATATTTCATAAAATCTTCAACTGAAAGTCGGTTAACGTTGAAAATCAAAGATAAGATAAAATGATACAAAACAAGATTTCTATGCTTCCAGTTTCTGAAATTTCACAATTTCGAGCCTTTCAATTCGAAACTGTTTTTTTTTTAAGTTGACTTTAAAATGCTTCATATTTTCGAATGTTTTCAACCAAAAAGTAATTCAACTTTCAATGCTTGGTTCTCAAATCTCATTTTTCAAGCTTGAATTTGACAAATTATTTTCCTAATAGTCGCAATAGAAATATTCTACAGAAAAATGCGTAATTCATTAAAATTTATATTCTAATGAAAAATGAACATTATTTCCAGCATCAAAGCTTAGTCGTAAGTCTATTTTCATTATTTTTCATGGAACATGGTTTTGTATTCTTATGAACGTATTTTTTGCCGTGCAGTACGTACAAAAAAACTTCTGAGAAAACGATTATGAAGTAACGTAAATGAAAGAGACCAAGCTTTAAAGTAACAAAAAATATTCTTTATCAAGCCTAAGTAAACTTCTTTGTCTGGTATAAAATTTTTGGTAAACAAGTAGTAACAGTTGTCCTTTTTTTCAAACTAATTAATTTTAGTACGAGCGTTTTTCTCATGACAGTACTATATATAAAATGAAAACTTTCATTTAACGATTTTGTGATACTGCAAGGGAACGAAGTGAGGACAAGATTCAGGGCTGATTTTTAAATGTAGAATGAAGCTTTTTCTCTTGTGAAAATTTGAGTTGAATGCAACACATTTTCCGGTATTTTTTTACAATTTTCACTCGAAAGTTAAAGTCTATATGAAATCTAATCTTAATGCAAAGTGGAACAGTGAATTAAACACTCTTATCTTCCCGCAAATAAGCGTATGTGTATTATGTTTCTTGCCAATCATTCAGTAAACGTATAATAAATACACTAACATCTTTTTCATGTCGGTTGAAGGAATAATGGCCCTAAATCATATCAAAAGACTTTATTTAAATGTGACAAACACTGGTATTGAAAACGTTCATATTTTTGATACATTCAATACGTAAATTTCACGTACTTCATATGTTTTTATGCTTTCCAGTAAATACATGTTTGAATGATAATTCAACCACCTGTATTTATTAAATTACATTACTGGCGAAAAACGATTTAGAACGGGTTCGTTTTAAAAAATTCAGGCTGTGAAATGCGCATGTTTATTATCCATGCAGCACAATTCCTTTTGCATCATGTCTAAAATTATCTTCTGATTTTACTGGTAAACACGAAATTTTAAATTTAAAATATTAAATTTTTTGAATTTCCCGAATCCACGGGATCTAAAAGTTCCTGTATGCTAAAAGTAGTTTATCCTATAGAATTTGAAGTCTATATTATTGCAATCATATTCTGAATGATGAAAATGAACAATCCAATTCAGAAGACTACATAAATCCACTAAAACTGACAAAAATGTGTAAAATTCACGTTTTTCTTCATTTTAAACATCCCTCAAAATCCACGAAAATAGTATTACAAATATGATGAAATTACACGTTTTTCGAAAAAAATATATCCTTTAAATTGAGACCAAAAAACTTGAAAAAGCTTCGTTTTTCACTGACTTATGACCAAAAATATGTACACATATATTTTAGAAGAATGAAAGATTTTGTAGCTTCTTCCTCTTTTTTTTCTACTTTGTACTACTCCTGCATCTTTCTGCCATGAAGGTTTGTACAATGCAACAAATAGACTATATTTTCATATTTGTTAATTAATCAAAATAATCAAGTAAGTACCAAATTGCAGCTTCGTATTAATTTCACTATTTTAATTGATTAAATTATATCAAAATACAGTCCTACTGCTGTCTATTACACACCTTTTTTGCAGAAATTTTTTGCAGATGTAAAAACACCGAAGAAGAAGAGACAAATGCTGATGAATCTTTCAATTTTCATTTTCCTAGAAGACATGTGGACAGATTTTCAATCCTTTTTCAGTGACGTGTGATTTTATGTCTTCTGGTCAACATCAGTGAGATAATGTAGTCTTTTAAATTCAATTCTGTGCTTGCATCATTCAGTATATATTGGGAATAATATAGACCGAAAATTCTAGTAGGCAAGAATCATCTAAATTTATAAATGTATCACGTATAAAATAAATTTCGTGCTCTTTGCTATTTGAAACTTGGATACGCGTGCGATAGCTGGATCATTTTTGTATCGGACTCAAATTTTTGAGTGTAGACTACTTGCAGCATAGACAAACTTCTAGATCTTGTGGATTTTTGAAATCCAACAAAGTAATTTTTTCATCCCACCCTTCTATACAGGGTGTTTCTTCTATCTTGAGAAATCAAAATATCTCGAGGAATACGTATGTAATGCAAAAAAATGTATGTAAAAAAACTATTCATTTTCGAGGGGGAAGAGCGACCACGCAACAATATACCCCCTACCCCAACCCCTGGGGGCGGGAGGTGGAGGAACTTTAAAGTCCCAGGCGGGAACCTAAATTTTTCATTGCAGATTCAGATTTTCCATTAAAAAATACGTAAGTTTCCGACGGAAATTTTTTTCGATTCGCGCCAGACGGTGATGCATTTACGGGTTGAAGTCGCACAGGCACAGGCGCAACCGAGGGTTGTTCACCGGGGGCGGAATGTGGATGCAACTCTCGCATTCCAAATCTGCGACTTCAACCCGCAAATGCATCGCCATCTAGCGCGAATTGAAAGGAATTTCCGAATAGAATTTACGTATTTTTTAATGGAAAATCTGAATCTGCAATAAATTATATAAGTCTCCATCCGAAATTTTAAAGTTACCATTCCTCCCGCCCCCAGGGGGAGGGGGTGAGGTAAATTTTGGCGAGATCGCTTTTCCTCCTCGAAAATAATAAGTTTTATGACTGACATTTTTCTTGTTAGATGCGTATTTCTTGAGATATTTCGAAGTCTCATAATAAAAGAAAGACCGTGTACATACATACATACACACAATATATCTTCAAGTATTGAGAAAAGAACTTGAGTGGATTTATCACAATTTATGTGCTTACTCCTAATATAATTTGCAAATTTTGATTTTTTCCTGAAATTCCACGAAATTTTTGAATATTTGATAGCAGTTTGCAAGAGTTCTCTGAATACAAGTGAGTTCCATCGAATCTTATCATACTTTTATAGAATTTTAGGGTAATTTTGAGAATTTCATAGGATTTCGAACGAAACGTCATAATTTTACGAAAAAAAAAATAGAATTAGCTGAAAATAAAAATTTCCGCAATTTGAAATTACGGAAATACATAAAACTACTGTAATTAATAAAATTACCGTAAATGTTTATTAACGAAATTGAAATATTCCGAAAGCAAAATTCAAAGAAACTAGGAGAATTTCGGGATGTTGAATTGTTGAAAGTCTACAATTAACGAAATTTGAAAACCCGAATTCTCAAAATGAGTAAATTTTTGTTTGTGCTTTTTCAGATAATTTGTATATAAAATACTTTCAGAAAATATGTTTCTTGATATCGTTTTTTTTCAAACATTTCAAGAGAAAAATTCCACAGAAAAGCTGCCATCATATCAATTTCTTCAAAATTTTTGTCATATTTTAAAACAAAATGAAAAGTTATTTCTGAATCACATAGAAAAGTTTGAATAATCTATCTATTGTTGCGTAATAAATTCAATTAATAATTTTCACACATTCATAGAAATTCCTAATAACAATCTCTTGATTTAATTTTAATTTGAAAGATATATAGGAATATTTCATTAACCTATTAGAGTATTCAGTGACACGTGACACCATGCAATGTACTGTAAAATCTTTGAAGGCTTGCTCTAATCAAAACTTCGCGAATAAAAACAAGACGAAATTGATTTGAAATGTGGCAACATCGCGGACTTGGTAGCGTCGTTTCTATGTATAAATTACATACAAATGGGTTTGGTATGGTGGTTTCATGTAATGGATCTAATAGAGTTCCTGAAGCATAGAAGCGACAAATATACGATGGGTCTTCATTTGCATTCCGTATACATAGTGAGACTGACAACGTAGACAAACCTATACTTTTACTATATATAATAAGATAATAAGATAATATATAAGACTATTTATAGATGAAGAAGAAAACTAGACTAGAAAATAATTTATTATACGGAGGTCAAATTTATGTGATTGAAAAAAGAAACCAGAAAATGAAAATAAAAAAATGAAATGTATGTATGCACACTTCAATTTTAGATTGAAATTTAATTGGTAAAGAAAACTAAAAGTTAGCATTAAAAGGATTAAAAATTTAAATGGTCTGAAATTCATTGGTTCGATAGAAAAAACTTCAAAATATGCAAAAATCAAAAGGTATTAGAATAGAATTATTATTAAAAAGGTAAATTAGTATTTAAAGTATCCTATAAAAAATCTTATTTGAATAATGAATTGAAAGGAGGAAAGGAAAAAAACTTCTGAGTGTAAATGGAAACAGTATGGGAATGTGAGGTAAGACTGAGCGAAAAAAGAGGGTGTAAGGATTTTCCAGGAGAGTCGATTTTACACCTTCAAAATTCAACGAGAAATTCTGCACATTATTAAAAGTGGGGAATCCGCCCAACGAATATTTGTAACGTCCTTCTAGTTCTGATTGAAATTTGATAATGCTAATTATCATTTAGTAATGGAAAAGAAATACCAAAATGATTGAAAAATAATAGTTTATCGAAGGTCCAGTCGTTAAAATAATTAAACTTAGTAGTCCAGGTGTTGAAACTACATCCTCCTCGAGGAATTTAGGTTGTGAACTGAAATTTAAGATACTAGGATAGTTTTTAAAGGTCTCGTTGTTCCAATAATTAAACATGGTAGTCCAGGTGTTGGAAATACATCTTTCTCGGGGAAGTTGACTTAAGTATTGAATTTTAAGGTACTCTGATGGTTTATCGAATGTTTCGTCGTTCTTCAAATTAATCCTAGTAGTCCAGATGTGAAAAATACGTCTTCCTCCGGTATTTACAATTCCAGTTCTCATCCAAACTTTCCCAAGGAAGATGTATTTTACACACCTGGACTACGAGGATTACTTTTAAGAACCACAAAACCTTCGGAAACCCATCAAAGCACATTGAAGTTCAATACTTAACTTCCCCGAGGAAGATGTATTTCCCACACCTGGACTACCAGGTTTAATTATTAGAACAGCAAGATTTAAGAAAAAACCATCCGGCTATCTTCAATTTCAGTTCACAAACCAACTTGCCCAAAGAAGACGTATATTCCAAGCCTGGAATACCAGGATTACTTTCAAGAACGACAAAACTTTCGAAAAACCATCAGAATACCACACATTTCAATACTTCAATTAACATTTCCGAGGAAGATATTTAATAAGCACCTGGAATACCAAAATTGATTATTGGAACAATACCTCTAAAGAAACCATCTGACCCATCGAATACAAGGGGGCTAGTCATTTTCTTTACTGAATTGATTCCTCACCTGGATGTTTGTCGCTATGTTCATGTTGTCAAAAAGAAGGGGGGCACCCTCTTGGCCGAGGAGGTGGGATGCTTAGGAAGTGGCCTTGTGCGCCGAGCTTCTGAGGGCGATGGAGTGTGGCCCATTAAGTCAAAACTTAAAGGCCAGGAGTTCAGGAGCACCGTGAAAGACTGTGCCGAATGCATGTTGAAGATCTGCATGAAATGGCAGGCTTTTAAAGAAGGGACCAACCTAATGCAGGCCCACACAAGGCAGGGTGCCGACACTTTGTTTAAGATAAAAAGTTGCCTTTTCAGTAGATAGCAAGTTTGGTTATAATGTAGGATAGTTTTTTTTTCATTCTTTTTCTTTCAGAATATCTTCCGTTCAAATTACTCCACTTCAATGTAACCTGTAGTATAGTCCTTAACAGGAGTAAGGAATTTCTGAATTATAAAGGGAACTTAATTTAGCTATCTTTTCACGTATTTCTTTCCTTTTCCTCTTTTTCTTTCAAAATATCTTCTGTACAAATTACTTTACTACAATTTAACCTTTAGTTTAGTCCTTAATAACTTATTTTTCTTTCTAATGAATACCTAAAGGTGAAAACTGAATCAAAACTGCTTATGGTTTATTTCATTTAATCAATGATGATAAATTTGATTTTGGGAAGAGAGTTAATCAGCAGTTGAATAGAATAAGCATCCATATGGATGTTCGATCACTCGTTATTCGGTAGAGTAGGGAATTTCTGAATAAAAAAGCGAACATAATTAGCTATCTTTTCATATATCTCTTTTTTTCCTTATTTTTCTTCTAAAATATCTCCTGTTCAAATTATTCTACTACAATATTACCTTTAGTATAGTCCTCAATAACTTCCTTTCCTTCTTGTATATTATAAATAATAAATACCTCAAGTTTAAAATTGAAATGAGGCTGGTTATGGTTTATTTCGTTCAATTAATGACGATAAATTTGATTTTGGGAAGGGTGTTAATTAGCAGTTGAATAGAATTAGTATCCATATGGATGTTTGAGTACTCCTTATTAGTTGGAAGAGTAATCAATTTCTGAAGTATAAAGGGAACCTAATTAAGCTATCCTTCGATTAAATTTCATATTGAATAGAATTTCCCAAGTTTTTTACCTGTAGGTGAGTAGATATCCGTCACGTATGGTAAGGCGCATTTTCGTAAAAGCACCCCATGTTGCCACGGCTGACATTTCGTACTGATAAGTTAAGGTGTGTAAAAGGGGAAGGAGAGGTATTATGGCGTGGCCTGCTTACAAATTGAAAGTGTATACCAGCGACCTCTGGAGAGCGCGGCAAGAGGTTCAAGATTCAAAATGTAGTGTTATTTCTCATGAATGATCACAATTTCAAATTCAAACTTTTAAATGGCTTTGAGAATGAAAAAATAGAGAAAACAGTTTTGGGTATCGGAAGCTTTATGTTAAAAGACATAAATTATATGAATATATTTATCAAAAATGCAAGCTTACGAACCTGCTTTCAGCAAGTCAGTGCTGAGTTACAACAGAATGAAATTCTACTGCAACGACTGGGTTTAACACTGGTTTCAGAATCTGGGATGTTGCACCGTGAGAACAAGGTCATTCACATTACAAGTTCGAGGTCGTGCGTCTCACCAAACACAGACTGTTCTACTAGTGCTTCGTGGAGCGCAGATTTGAATTATCGCTCGAGACTGAATTATCGACAGAGTGGAGCGGTAATAGTTTGAATTTGAAACTTCTCTGTAAAGTGAAGTGAAAGGATATAAATAAATAATAAACATTAAGAACTGAAAATTTTTAACCCAAGACCCTTATTGATAACACTCGGTGAACCAGGGAACGTGCTCATCAGCTACCTGCAAATAAAATTAAGTACAAGAGTGCTCACATGAAATTGTCATTCAATTTTTTAAAAAAGAAAATCCGCGACCTTCTACCAGGGTTTTGCGTGGTTTTATTCCCGGTAGCTAGGGTGTTGCTAATTGGATGGAGGTCGAATTCGGTTGAGGAAGATACCACGAATGGGTTCCTTCTATCAACTGCGAGCTTAAAGGATTTTGTACACAAAATAACAAAATCTCAATTCAACAAGGAAAACAATCAGAACGAGACTTCTGGTCTAGAATGGGAGAGGGTTATGGCACCGTTGGACCTAAAAAGGACTGGAGGAATTTTATAGGATCAAGGAAGACTTCATCGAACTCAAGGAACTTTAGACTTCATTGGACCTGACATCTGTAGAACCATGTGTCTGTGGCGAAGGTGACTATTGAAGTGATTCCTTTTTTTCCCAGCTGTGCGCTTTGAATGGTATATTTTTTTGGATTAATACTTTGAATGGCCTGAACCGTCACAAATTTGTAAGTTTTCACAACCCTATTAACAGAATGCCTCCTTTAACTAGAAAACGACGTTTAACAAAAAACGTGGGGGAGTTTGACGAAGCGTCACCTCCCAAGAAAGCTAGGTTAGGTAACGTAAATCGTCCCGATGGACCTGCAAATTTAGAATTATCGGAAAATCTAAATAAAAAAAATAAAGTGATCTCTACAAGTTCTGATCAGAATGGCGGGGTTGGGGGATTTGCAAATGCATAGAAGTCAGGTTTGTATTGCCTCTCCATCTGGATCTATTCCAATGTCAAATAAAATTTCAGGTCCAGAAAAAATTTCGCGTATCGTTGGAGATATTATTCCAGAATTCACGGGGAAAAATATGCCTATAAAGTTATTCCCTAAACATTGCAAAGTTGTAATTCACATGACTGATCATTCCGACATGTCTCATTTAACAACGTTGATTTTTACCAAAATTACTGGTGAAGCGCGAAATCATATCCAAGAGAAGAGTGACTTAAGATTTAAATGATATTTTGAAAAGAGTTGAACTAATTTATTCTCAAGAAGATGTTTTTGAAAACCCTCCGGAGGAAAAGAGGATCGGTAGTAGAAAGGCATACAAAGAAACTGTTGTTGGTAATCTTTTACGTGGATTGGATATTGATCTCTATATGGATATTCCTTACAAAGAAATATATTCTTCAGATGACGCGATCGCACTAGCTATTAAAGCTGAACAAAAGGTTAAGAGCTGGGGAAGGGTGCATACGCCTGCTAACTCTGATGCGGTCCCCTATACTTTGTCACGATCAGACTCAAAAATTAAATAAAGTCAAAATGTGTAACACGTATAGCTCATATGCAAGCTCAAGAGAATTCTAAGTCTAAGCGTAACTTAAATTCTATACAATGTGACAAATGTCAAGAATACGGACACTTTCAGCGCGACTGTTCTAAAAATATTTAGAAGCAAAATGTAAAGGATAGAGAGAGCCCCTAGGTATTTCTTTTCTGAAGCAACATGGGGCATAATTGAATTTTGTGGACGATTATATGCATGTGGGGGATGAAGACATTCCATTTATTACACACACAAATATAAAGTTGACAACTCGAACAAAGGATTGGCAACATTACCTATAAAAGCTACAATCTCAAAAGAGGGATACTTCAAAAAAATTCAATGCGGACCGGACATATTTGCTGGCGAGGCTTTGGTATCAAATATCGCGAATTTGGTTAGAATTTTTGAAATAAATTCGTCAGGCAAAGATGTAGATTCAACCATACCACTTCTTGAGCTGGAGGGGTGTGAAGTACATTCTCTTCCAATTCAGGACTCAGCAGTGCCGGAAAATTCCAAAGACGAACAAAAATCTAAAGCAATTAGATTCAAAAAACTGATAGAAAATCTCGACCTTCGTGATTTTGATGACAAAGAAAGAAGTAGCCTATTGGGAGTATTCAATGAGTTCCCTCATCAGTTTTTCCTACCTGGAGATGAGTTAGGAAAAACCAATACGGTTACCAATGAAATCTTTACCACAAGTGAGCAGCCTGATAATGTAAAACAATATAGAAACCCCCTATTCATAAAGAGGTAATCCGAAGTGAGACTCAAAAATTACTTCAGGATGAAATACTTCGACCTTCTAGTTTCTCTTACATCTCTCCTGCATTAGTTGTACCTAAACCTGATGAAGCATAAGGTAATAAGCGATGACGAATGGTAATCGATTACCGTGCTCCAAATGAGCGAACTATTCAAGACGCTTATCCATTAGCAAACATTATAGACATATTAGATCAGCTTGGCGAAGCTTAATATTTTTCGATTTTAGACTTGGCTATCGGATATCATCAGATCCCAACGGATCCAGAGTCAAAGGCCAAAACCGCTTATTCAACTCCATATAGCCACTACGAAAACAATAGAATGCCATTTGGGCTTAAATATGCACCCGCCACGTTTTAGCGGATAATGGACCAGGTGTTGACAGGTCTTCAAGGTATAGAGCTCTTCGTCTATATGGACGACATAGTCATTTTTGCCTCGTCCTTAGCTGAACATACCAGGAAATTGAGGGTCCTATTAGAGCGATTAAAGTCGGCAGGGTTAGCTTTGCAACCAGAAAAACGTCATTTTCTTCGACATGAAATTGCCTGTATAGGACATATTATCACTCGTGATGGTTTTATGCCAAATTGTAATGGAATGTGAGATTTAGGAACTAAAATCCCATTGCGCACCATCAAAGATGGCGGACTGCGCGCGACAATTCAAAATTATTCTCTGAAACTAAATTGATTCTTTGGTTTCTTCAAAATAAAATATGGATGCTATTCAATGGGAAAATTAATAAGAAATTATTATTAAATGATATCTTGACTTTTCTCTTCCTCTCTCTGTTTATCCAGGGATATTAGAAATTAGGATTAAAAAACTTCTATATGAGAACATCGCTAGGATTAGGTCAACCGATGACTTATAGGTCTAAAAATAGTATCATAAATGAGTTTATCGCTCCAGTTGAAACGGATGTAAAACGAACTTTGGACTTATTTTATGTGAAAATGTCAATCATCGAATGACTTATTTTTCAAGTCGTAACCCTTAGGCGGAGTAAAATGACCCAATTCTAAGTTGATAAGAGAGCTTGCAAAGCGGAAAAACATCAGATGTTTGTATCTCCGAACCGAATTTACTACATACCTAAAACCTGCAAGACTCTGTTTTATAAAATTGTATGGATAGAGAAGTTGAATCATCAAACTGTAAACTGATTAAACTTGCATAGATCAAGATCTTGATTCCAAACGCGTAAGCGACGCCGCGTTTGACTTTTGCCGATCAAATTAATAGTTGATTTTTGCGTAATTACAAACTTATGTAACGAGGAATTAAATGATAAGTGCCAATTGGATTATGTGTATTTGATTATTGAATTATGTGTATTCACCTATTGGATTATGTGCATTTAGTACTAGAAAACAAGTGATTATAAAATACATTTATACTGAAGTGACAATTAATAGTGTTTGATTTAAACCTGACCAGTTCTCCCGGTTATTGGTTCCTACCAATGGCCATTAAACGCAACTGACCTACTCAACAAAGGCACCAGCGAACCATCGTTCTTTGGATTAGAAAATACCGACGGAGCAGTTGGTAGGAAAAACATTTGAAAGTTTTGAGTGCAACTGTTTAGTGCTGTGTGGACATTGTTAATTAAACTTAATTGAACAATTTAAATTTTGAATATGAAATTATCAATTTTAATCATCATTAAATGAATAAATTATCCCGATAATTCTTTCATGCTAAAAAAATATCAAAGTGAGGATAATAAACAATAAGTGAAATATAAACATTTTTTTGTTTCAAAATAAACAATTGGTGAAGTGATAAATACTAAACCTTCAAGCATACCAGCCAAATAAATTTATGGTAATTGAACTTCTGAAAAGCCGCAATCTTCTATCAGGGTTTTGGGTGGTTTTTCTCCCAGTAGCTAGGGTGTCGCAAATTGAACCGAGATTGTAAACGGTTAGATAGAGCCACCAGTATTTCCTCAACAACCGTAAGGCTTGAGGAATTAAAAGGAAAAATCTTTATTTCATCGAGGGAAAATTCTAAAACGAGAACCGACCCGTAACGGAAGAGGGACCCGGCAACGCTGGACCGGCCCAGTACGAAAAAGGATTACAGAAACGAGGGATTTCAAAAATAGGAAACTCTTCTTCAACCTTCAAGAATCAGATCCTAACTCACGCATCCGGAAATCTTCATTGAAACGGAAGTTACGACGCTACAACACTATGAGAAACTACAAGTGCGAGCGCCAAATTGAATTAAACATTAATAAGTCTAGGTAAGTCCAATTATTTAAAATGTCCAATATTAGCAAGGGATCTAGCCGACAAGCCGCCAAGAAAGTGAAAGCTCCTATCAAGGGGGCAGCGAACAATACTTGATCAGTAAAGGGAGGAGTAAAAGGAAATAGACTCAGAACTAGAACAGGATGTAATAATTTAGGAGGATCAAATGTTCCTGGTCCGAGTCGAAGTGATAGAACGGTATCAGTGGATCCTTATGATCGTAGTACATGTTTCAAAAATAGCGCGTCATATCATTTCAGAATATAACGGGAGCAACATGTCCGTTGTCATGCTAGTGGAGCATTGTAAAATGGCAAAAATGATGGTAACAGCGCAAAAAATACCATATTTGACAATGCTAATTCGGACCTAGGTGGTGGAAGCTGCTCGGCAGCATATACAAGAAAGGGTAGGTATTACTTTAGAAAAAATGTTTAACACTCTTGAACAAATTTATAAACCTAAGTCCGATATTAGTCAATCAATGCAAGAATTGGCAATGACGGTCGAAAATTCAGAAGAAAAAATAACAGATTTTGGGGCGAGGGTTAACCAATTATTAAATAGAATTATTACTTCAATTTTACAAAAAATTCATTTTCATGAGGGGAGAGAAAAAAGTGAAACTTATATGGAAAATGCCATTTCCACTTTTATGAGGTGATTGGATAGAGGAATATTTACTGCCATAAACGATAAGAACCCAACCACCTTGAACGGAGCGATAGTTTTTGCATCTCAAGCGGAAATGCAATACAAAAGCTGGAATTGGGCTCACAATAAGGAAGCGCAAAAGCCTGAAACTGAATTTCTAGAAGAAACGAAAACGCAGTTCAATCCTCGTAGTCCGGGCGCCATACCCACTTCCGTCGGATTCGCGAGCGCCATGCAATATTGTTAATGATTCTTGTTCAGAATGATCTCCTGATTCCGAATCTGTGTGATACCCCTCTAGCATTTACGGGATTCTCGAGATATAAGCGATTAATTAAATTTTCAGCGTCAATCAATTATTAAATTACCGTATGATATTTTTGGAAAGTTCTTCCGTATTTTAGTAGAGAAAAAGAAGAGGAACAAAAGTTTCCCTGACACTTCTTTGAAGAGAACAATATTTTTCTGCAAAAAAAGCGCTAATAGGTAAAATAATAGACAAAAATTATTCTCCTCTCTATGCTGAGTGATATTGTTTCATTTGAAAAAAGTTTAAGTAGAATCGAAAGTATGAGTTGAAACGAAAATTTTTCATAATGGACGCTATCTCTCTAAACTTAATAATTTTCAAGATAGAAGGGTTTGAATTTTTGAGCTAAAAACGCGTTTTCATTAATAGCCCTTCTTCTCGAAATTAATTTGTTTTATTATAAAACTTTTGATACAAAAGCTTTCTGTACTCACTGAGAAATATATTTCTGTATAAAGTACACGAAAAATTAATTATTTTGATATATTTAAGCAGCAATATTTAATCAGTATTTTCAATTTGACACAGCGCCACAGGAAAAAGACATAAAGAAGTCAAAATTGGCAAAGTGCCTCTTTGAAGCTCTCTAAAAATAGTGATATGATTTGTAATTGAAATCCTTTATAATGCGCACCTGTAGAAGTAATAAAAAGTTCTTATATAAAGTCGTATCTAACTTTATTTCTATACATCCTACGAGGTTGAGGTAAAGTTCAAATAGTTTCAAAAGTGAATTGGAATCCATTCCTTATATTTATTTTTTTTTTAAATTTTTATCCCCTATAGAATTATCAATGTTAATTTTTTTTTTCTTCTGGAAATCGCCTGTAATAAGGTACAGTAGGCTAGCTGGTCCCTGCTGGGCTGTCATAAACAAGTAGCGCAAACATGTGCACAGGAGGCTCGAAATTCAAAGGCGTAAACTCGTGGATATTATTTGATACAAGTCAGCGTTGCCGCTTACATAAAATATCTAAGCTTTATCCCAACCTCGTAGGATGTATAGAAATAAAGTTAGAAACGATTTTATATAAGAACTTTTTATTACTTCTACAGGTGCGGATTATGAAAGATTTCAATTTCAAATCATATCAGTATTTTCAGAGAGCTTCAAAGAAGCACTATGCCAATTTTGACTTCTTTATGTCTTTGTTCTACGACTCTGTGTCAAGTTGAAGATACTGATTAAATATTGCTGTATAATTAAACGAAAATAATTAATTTTTCGTGTACTTTATACAGAAATATTTTTCTTAGTGAGTACAGAAAGTTTTTGTGTCAAAAGTTTTTGTGTCAAAAGTTTTATAATGAAACAAATTCCTTTCGAGGAAAAGGGCTATTGATGAAAACGCGTTCTGAGCTCGTAAATTGAATCCCTTTAATCTTTAAATTTATTAACTTTGGAGAGATAGTGTCCATCATGAAAAATGTTCGTTTCATCTTATACTTTCTATTCTACTAAAACGTCTTTCAAATGAAACAATATTATTCAGTATATAAAGGAGAATAATTTTTGTCCATTATTTTACCTATTAGCGCTCTTTTGCAAACAAATATTGTTCTCATCAAAAAAGTGTCAAGAAAACTTTTGTTCCTCTTCTCTTTCTCTACAAAAATTCAAGAGAAAATTTTCAAAAATATTATAGGGTAATTTAATGATTGATTAACAATAAAAATTTGATTAAATGCCTATATCTCGAGAACCTCGTAAATTTAAGAGGAATATCACACAGATTCGGAATCAGGAGATCATTCTGAACAAGAATCATTAACAATATTGCATAGCACTCGCGAATCCAACTGAAGTGGCTATGGCTTCCGGACTATAGTAAAAGAGTAGCTCATTCTAGCACCGAAAACATTAACGAAACAAAAAAAGAAATTCAATCTTATGGTTGTAGAGGAATAGAGCATATTCAACTAAATTGTCCTCAACGTCAAAAATTAGATGTAAAGAATGGAGAGAGAAAAGGATGTCATTTTTGCTTCCGGAAAAATTAGGATTTCAGCAGGTGTCCCTTGAAACAAAAACATGATAGGGAAAGAATGCGGAACAAAAATCCTCATAAAGAGAATTTGAACTCGAAACAGGGTCGTCCTACGGAGGGCATGATGACTCAGAATCAAAGACTCTTTGAAAACGAGTCATCCTCAAATTTGGTAAATGTGATTCCGTAGAGCCAGCCGTAGTGATCGAATTCAAGCATTTTATCTTTTCAAGGGGAAAGGGAACCTTGTTAATAGACACGGGCGCAAGCGTAAATCTAATTAAGGAAAGAGTTTTAGATTCCCATATTATGATTAATCAAAAAAGAATATTGAATTTAACAAGGATCGGACCCACCATGGTTCCGACTCTAGGGAAAGCTAAATTTCTTATGCGAGGAGCTGAGACTTCATTCCGCGTCGTTCAAAAATCCTTTCCCATAGCTGAAGATGGTGTAATGGAAATAATTTCTCTTGGGCAGCAGCGTGCTGTCCTTGATTTTTTGATGATCGACTTCATCTAGGCGACGAGAATTTTCCATTGATATGTTGTTCCACCATTAGATTACCTGCAAGAACAAAAAACTTAGTACAGATACCAATAAAGAGGACTCATCTGGTTGAAGGATACATAAGACTGTTAGATTATGGTCCAGGAATTTTCGCGGGGGAATCCCTGGTTAAAAATGAAAATGACACTATTAGATTCTATATTGTAAATTCAACTGAACATGATATAGAGTTGGCAGTTCCTCCAGCTGAATTAGAAGAGTACACTCAAGTACTCACTTCTTTGAGAACTCACAAAAGTTTAGAAACAGTGATCTGGCAGAAAGTGTTGACTTCTAGATTTGCAAAATTGTTAAAAATTCTTGATTTAAAGAATTTGAATGAGGAAGAAAAATCGAGTCTTCTTCTCATCCTTTTAGAATATTCATCTCAGTTCTTTTTACTAGGTGATGAACTGGGGTATAATTCAACCTTCAATATCGCCACATGATTCTCCTGTACTGATTGTTCCAAAAATAGTGAATATCACTATGTCATAGTTCATAAACCTGGGAAAATTAACTTGAATTCGCATGCATTGTCTAGAAATCCACCGGATGGTGTCAGCTGCTCATCGTTTTCTTCTGTGGAATCGGGTGCTTCCACTCTAGATGTGGCCAGTCATGTGGACAACTGTCGGATTTGAAATATAATGAGGAAGCGATCTACTTTGTTATGTCTTTGTCAAATTTGTTAGAGGTCACTTGTGCGCTCAATGAGCGGAGGTTGCCGTTTACCAATCAGTCGCCAATCATGAGTGAGACGCCAAAGAAACACGTTTTAGTTGAAAATGAGAAAGTCAAGGAAGTCATTGTATATGGAATTACTAAATTAGAAGGTTCGTGTGGTGCAAACACCAACAGTGATAAACCCATCAACTCTCCTGAGAATCAGACTCCGGTTCGAGTCGCTACTAAAACCTGTATATCCTATAGTAAGGATAAGGTATTTATGGGTAAAGGTCATATTGTCCACATTATTTCGGCAGATGGAGAAGATTCCTGCGGAACAAACAAAGAATAAGTTGAGCACAAATTGTCATCATTGGATGATATAAAACACGAACACCCCCAGGTTGGTGAGGTGGTAGTTTATGTGAAGAATAACCGGTATATTTTTAGCCTGGTTATTAGCGACATAAAAGAGGAACAGGTTTTTCTCAAATAGGTCTCGGAAGTAGTTTTGGCTCTCAAAAAGGCTATGAATGGCCTGAATGTTGAAGATATCAAGGTTTCGAAAAATGGAAACAATCTGGGACAGCTAACTTGGCTGGCAACGGAACAGATTTTTCAGCAACACTTTTCGGGAACTGAAACAATAATCATCGTTTGCTGGTGAAATTGTCGTTCCGCCAATGGACGAGCGAGACGAAATCACTAGGGCATTTCACGAGTCAGTGGCAGGGGGTCACAAGGAGATGTCAAAATCCTATTGGAGAATACGATCTTAATATTATTGGGAAAATATAAAGTCTGACGTTCAAAGAATAACAGGGACTTGTAAAACTTGTCAGAGGAACAAGTTGGTTCGTAGGGAAACTCGTCAACCAATGATTATTACAGAAACCTCTAAGGAACCTTTTGAGAAAATCCAAATATACTTGGTGGGACCCTTACCAGAAACCCCTAGAGGAAATACTCATA
Source organism: Melikaiella ostensackeni (assembly GCA_032362435.1). Taxonomy (NCBI): domain Eukaryota; kingdom Metazoa; phylum Arthropoda; class Insecta; order Hymenoptera; family Cynipidae; genus Melikaiella; species Melikaiella ostensackeni. Next base: position 17,759 of record JAUMHM010071246.1, read on the forward strand.
TCCCAACGATCCAGTGTAACTTTTCAAAGTATTCTGATGCAATACCGTTGACGGAAACCGATTTAGTCACAATAGCGCATGCTATTGCCGAGCAACTCATCTCTCGGTATGGCTGTCCCCAGGTAATACATACAGACCAGGGATCGAATCTTATTAGTCAGGTAACGAAAACCTTCTGTTAGATTTTTCGAATTAAAAAAATTCAATCTGTTGCTTATCTTCACCAAAGTTTAGGTTCTCTAGAAAGGAGTCATCATACTCTGATAGAATACCTGAGAATCCCATTTCGTTGCAAATCCACCAGATTGCACGTACGTAAATTATTTACAGGACCTCTTCCAGAAGTTAAACAATTGTCAGTCGATGGCCCGAGAACAAATCCTAGAAGCAAAAGAAATGTCAAAAGAGTACTATGACAGGAAACAGAATCCAAAACATTTTAAAGCAGGATATCAAGTTTTTTTGAAAATTGATAAACGAAATGACAAGAAATTCGACCCTTATTTTCATGGGCCGTATACAACAGGAAAAATGATAGAAGAATGAAATGCTTTAATACGGCTAATAAATTGAAAAGAACAAGTAGATTTCGAAAATTAAGATCATTGATCAGAGATAATAATTAACTGAATAATTGACTTCTCCCGTTTTGGAAAAAAAGTTAAGGATAACCTTATTTTAAAAAGGGAGGAAATGGGCTATTATCATGAAAATTGCCCAACTACTGTGAATATTGCCCAATTGTACAGCGGACTGTCAAAAAGAAGAGAAAAAAAACAAGGAAATTAACAATAACAAAAGAAAGTATAGAACTTAAGCGCTTTTAATTAACAATCCTATTTTTAAAAATCTTTTATTAAAATTTGTTTTAAAGCATAATTACAATGTTGATGACTTGATAGACTGAATTAGGTTGCTTCACCTGAAGTAGCTAAAGCAGAAAAATAATTTTCCTTTACACAAAGGAATAGTTCTAAAATTTAGAAAAAATATATATATTTCCAAACTAAATTTGATTTAACTTATCTAATTTTGGAGATTGTGGATCCTTATCATTCCCATTGTTAGAACTAAACAAAGGCCTACAAAAAAAGGCCATCATTAATAAAAATGTGTATATATGCCTATATATATATATATATTATATGTGTATATATGAGAAGAATTACGTAAAATAAGTCTCCTTATACAATAAGTTGACACAGAAGAAATTTGAATTATAAAAGATTCGCGCGTTTTTTGTCTTTGGAAAATTGACCTTATCTAACGAACTAGGAAAATAGTATTCAAAAAATTATATCAATTATTGAAATATAGAAATTACTTATGAGAGGCAGAAAAAAACATACGGATAATCAGAATCATTCAGGGATAAGTTGAGGGAAAATCAATGGCAAATCAATAAGCCATGGAAAAGTGACAATTCCTAATAGAACGGAATTAGAAAATACTCTATTAGACGAGAGTTAGTCGGAGAATTATCGTCAGTGGTCCATTCCAATGTGGAATGTCCCCTCCACTTTTTGTGGTCCCAAGGGTTTGAAACGTTCAAAAAAAGGGGACTCTGATCAGTCCGCCCTGCAGCTCGTGTCAGGACACTCCAGAAGACTGAGGAAGTCGTGGAGAAGGGCGTTCGGACAATGAGTATTTGGTTCGAGCAACCACACCTTGGGGAACAAGAACTTGCTGTATGTTCAGTTTCATTTTGAATTTAAATATATGATTGCGTATGCGGCTACCTTGGAGCGATGCCGATTTTTACATGATTAATCTAATTTCAAAGATTAAACTCAAAAAAATTTGAGTGGAATTACTAATAAATTGTAACACGTTAAATTTTTTTATTATGATTGCTTATTGATTTAATTCGTTTTGATTTTTTTTTGATTGACTCAGTTGACCAATTTGGTTAATTTTGATTCAATAAATTTAAATTTCCATTAATTGATTTATTTATTTGAATGTTAACTCACTTATTTATTAACTAATGTATTATAAGTTAAATAAAATATTGAAGTCAAAATAATTAAATTGGAAAATAGTCATAAATTAAAAGGGAAATATAATCGGCTCATTCCAAGTTTGTGGTAGAAATATTTAAAAGAAAAGGGGAAGATAGGTCATATGGTAATTATTAATTATAGGATAGACTTGACAATATCACATCTAGAGGAAGCAGAATTCGACACTGCTATGCCGAGGTCTATGTCACTGGGGATGATCAGGCAGGGTGGACATGGAGATGCGAACGATGTGTTCCCCTGGATCGGATCAATTGGAATTATATGGAGGTACACCTGGCTTTGACGTTCGTACTCGCGAATCAGCGATTATGCAAGGAATGTATCTGAGAGGTGTTTACCGTAGCGCCAACGGGGACTTGCATTTTTTTCCGGAGGGCTGTGTTAGAATCCGGATAGTTGCGGAGTCTGGGTTGGAGTTACAGTGAAGCATTTATAAAAAAGGGGGGCTTCAAACATAGGCAGTCATCACAGTACCTATGGTATTCAAATGAGAATATCTGAATTTACAAATCTAATGCGGAACAATTCTACACTTCTACTTTAAAGCGCTTAAAATTGGAAATAAAAAATTAAAGGCGATTGAAATGTGAAATATTTGAAATTGTACGTATAATTCAAAAGCAGAGGCCATAAAAATCAAACATCTTTTGATTCGAGGTTTTCAAACAAACAAAAATTTTTTATTGAAAATTGAAACACTGAGAACTGTTTAACTGTTAAGACTTCGAATTTGATACTAACTTGCTTATAAATAACTTTGAACGCTTTCAATTAGAAATTGTACTCATTTATAAATTTTAAATCTGAAAATAATCAATTTTTAACGCTTCAACTTAATTATTCAACCTTTCAAGACTTTCAGTTGGAAATTGTACAATTTTGAACAATTCAAATTTCAAACAAGAAGGTTTTTAATGCCAAACATTTTAAATTTTTCAATCTAAATATTGTGTGAAATTGAGCGCTTTGTAATTAAAGTTGTCCCTTGCAATTTGAAATTAGTTATTAAAGTATAAATAGGCTTTGGTTTCTGATTCTGCAACCTTGAACGATTTTAATTTAAAACCAAGCAAAGTGAAGGTTTCAATCTGATTACTCAATTATTGAGCCTTTCAGTTTGAAACAGTCCAAGTTTGACTACTTGAATTTCAAAGTATCGTTTGGCTCAAAAATTAAAATAAAAATATGCCAATATCATTTTCCATACATAAAATACAAACTATTCCTCCTACCAGAAAATGTTCACGAGAAAGCTTATGCGTCTTCGTAAAAACAACAATTTTGATATCACAGCTTTTTTTCGTATCTTGCGTTATTTGGCTCAAAATTTGAATTTTTTTTTTTTTTCGAAAATTCAAAAATTTGTTATGATAGTCTTGTAGGGCTTTCATAAAGCAACGTTTTTCTACTCCTGACTTTTTTTCATATCGTGCATTGTTTGGCTTGAAAATTTCATTTTCTTTTTTTGAATTTTGAAAATGCTATAGGTCTCATAATTTTTTTTTTATCGAAAAAAGTCGTTAAAATAAATTGTTCGATTTTTTAAGTACTACGAATAGCCGTTCATATAATTTTCAGATCCTGAAAAAAATGGTTTCAAAAATTTTGAAAATGCTCCTACTTTTTGAATTTTTATCCAAAATGGCTGGCTAACGAACATAACCTTCAGTTTTCGATATTCAAAGAGTGTACGAATGTCCAATCCAATAGTTTCATTCTTTCGAAAGTTAAATAAGAGTAATTTAAATCAATAATGAATTTTCCGAGATAATTTTCTTTTACATATCGAGTTTTGGGTTAGAACTTACTTTTGTTTTCAAGCGAAAAGCAATAAAATTAATTTGGCGTGACTTATCCCAGGGGTATAGAATAATAAAACGCCCAAAATGCTCCATGCTGCGCACTCCTAGAAAGAGCTCCTAAAAATCGAAGAAAGCCTTTAAAACATGCGTAAAGTCAACACTGCACCGTAATATGATCTATGCGAACACTTAAACTTCCAATGGGACCAACATCGCACTATCAGGCTGTGGACACTCAATGCTTTCTAAAGAAGGATCATAAACTCCATCTAGCATATACTCCGATCCCTAAGATAAGATAATCAGTGACGTCACATTACTTCAAGATAGTTTTCAGACAAATAACTTAAAAAAGTAAATGAGATGAAAAAAGCAATAAAAAACAAACAGAAATTTATAAATAATTATTTATGTATTTCTATTTGTTTTTTTATTGCTTTCTTCATGAAAGTGTGGGTCACGAAAACGGAACCACATTAACCTAACATCAAAGCAAGCGTTCAAACGAGTGATTACCGGCAACAACAACAAACATGGCGGTTCGCGCGTTGCTAGAGGTTACGGGTTTGCGGGGTGTGGACAGGGGAGCAACTCTGCGCCATCTCGCGTATACTCCGAACGCGATCAGACTTATAATACTTCAAGGTCGCCTATATGAGCGGCTAGAGCCTGCGCACCATGCATCCGTAGGTATGACATGGTTGGTCGTCCGTGGTTACGCAAGCGGGGTGTCGCTCCGTTCGAAAAAATTTTTGAGATGCATTTCAGGCACTCCTTATGGGCAAACCAAGTTAATAAATTTCATGTATGAAATGTCATGAGATATGAAGTTGAAAGCTGTTTATAGATAACAACTTTTTAAAACAAGGAGAAAGGTGTAATGAGATGTGAAATTTAGGAACTAAGATCCAATTGCGCACGATCAAAAATGGCGGACTGCGCACGAGAATTAAGAATCATTTTCTGAGATTAATTTGATTCCTTGGTTTCTTTAAAATGAAAGATGGATGCTCTTCAGTGAGAAAATTAATGAGAATTAATTAATAAATGATACATTGACTTTTCTCTCTCTCTCTCTCTATCCAGGGATCTTAGAAATTTAGATTGAAAAACATCTGCATGAGAACATGGCTAGAATTAGGTCAACCGATGACTCATAGGTCTAAAAATAGTATCATATAGTAGATGCGTTTATGGCGCCAGTTAGACCGGGTGTAAAACGGACTTTGGACTTATTTTATCTGAAAATATCAATCATCGAATGAATCCTTTTCTGAGTCATAACCCGTAGGCGGAGTAAAATGACCTATTTTTGTATTGGTCAAATGTCCGCAAAACTCCATGACGACAGCAATTCAATTGGTCCTAACCAAAAGGAGAGGGAAAACGCCGCCATTTCTTCCGGTTTTTGGTTTCTACCAATCAACAATAGCAAGCGGATCCATTCTCAAGAATTAACGACGAGTACAAACGGCAACAGCAGAAATCAAATGTATTGCAGGGCCAGGGACGTAACACAAATCCAAAGAAGGTAGAAGTAGTCAAGAAGTTTCCTCCACCTGAAAGAAAAAAATATAAAGCAATTTTCAGGACTGATAGGGTATTATCGAAAGCTCATACCTGATTTCGCAAAGTTGGCAAAGCCGTTAACTGCCATATTAAAGCATAAGGTTCCTTTCAGTTGGGATCCTGCTCAGCAAGAGGCCTATGAAATTTCTTCGCGATAGGATTTGCTCAGAGCCTATACTACAATATCCTGATTTCTCGAGACCATTAATTGTTCTCACTACAGATGCGTCGTATTATGCGTTAGGCGCAGTCCTTAGCCAGGGTCCTGTAGGGCAAGATTTGCCCATAGCATACGCATCTCGCACTCTCCATGAATCTGAATTGAATTTTACAACTACAGGAAAAGAGCTATTGGCTATTGTGTTCAATGTAAAAAATTTCCGACCATATTTGTACGGTCCTCAGTTCACGTTAGTGACAGATCATCGACCTTTGGTCTGGCTGCATGGTTAAGAGATCCAGTCTCTCGAATAACTCGATGGCAAATATCATTGAGCGAATACATCTATTTGATTGTATACAAGCCTGGTATGAAGAATTTCAATACCGACGCACTGTCTCGAAACCCTTGCGACAAAATTAGCTATATTTTGTCTACTGAGTTGGGGTTGGCTCGTGGGTTGAAGGTAGTGCATGACCAAAGACTCTGCGGTATATCTTCTGCCCAGGAAAATGAAGCTGTCGATCCCGAAGGGCAGACAAGACATGTGTATTTTAACGAAGGGATCCCACAGGCTCAAGGAGAAGAAGATCTGTACAAGGGGCTTACAGATTGTTTTGATGACGGAACAGGTGACGACTTTGACCTCGATTCTGAGTACGACTCTCACACATTGAGCGATTTGGGGAACTCAGATTCACAATTCGGGTACAATGTCTGGGTTAGGCGAGCGGGCAATCTCGAAATTGAGTACGATTCATGCATTAGGCGATCAGGAAATCTCAAACCAGGGTACGATGTCTGTATTAAACGAACAGACAATCCTTGAGGTGTTTGAGGTCTGTGTTAAAAAAACCATGTGAGAGCCTAAACCATATACGTCAAGGTACCCCCATTGAATTCGCGTCCGAGGGCATTGGGAATAACCGCATCAGCACGATTTCGACAATTACAAATGTTTGTGTGATCGATATTGAGGACAAGCTTACTATGGGCAATGGTCACGTAGTTCATTTAATTTCAGCCGATGGCATACTGGAATCAGAAACAAGCAAAGAGTTATTACGGAATAACTTAGTTGACACACAAAGTTTGAGAAACGAAAACCTCAAAGTAGGAGAGGTAGTCGTGTTTTCTCGAAACAATCGTTATATATTTCATGTAATCGTGAAGGCTCGATTCAAAGATAAGGCTTATCTTAATGTGGTTCCCGGGGCTTCACAGACTCTTCGAAAAGCAATGGAACCTCTTGAATTTCTGATGGTCAAAGTTTCAAAAACGGGTAACAATTTGGATGAAATATCTTGGTCATTTATTGAAGAAATATTTCGACAACATTTTCTTCGAATCGAGTTAGTAATAAAGGTCTGCCCAGGAGAAATCAAATTTCCGTCTTCTGAAGAAAGGCAGAAAATATGTAACATAGCACTGATTTGTTGAGAGCAGGTTCGTATGTTGCCGTTAAGTGGTGTAAACCGCTGCCGCAGAACTAGGTTAAATTTGAAATGAGAACACCATTGTTTATGCTTACAAATTAACAAGGTTTATTTATTGTTGTTTTCGTTTAACTCTCAAGCTCATAATTTGAAGTGTTAAGTAATGCACACAAATGCATTCATTTACCGGAAAATACGCCGTGTTACTAGTTTGTATTAATTTTGAGTCTTTAATCTTTCAATCACAAAATTTTTTAAGTTCAAAATACAAGACTGAGAGTCGCAGGTTAAAAGTAGTTTCCAACGGGTGATGAGATGAAAAATATGACGTTATTCTGCTGTACGCGCCTTTTTATAAACTACTTTTTGGGCGGAGTGATTCCCCTACTCTAGTCCCTCAGCGAATCAAATCGCTGACGTCATGGTATTCGATGGCTATTCGACCAATTGGTAACTAGGTCGTGTGGCTCCGCCTACCAGGCATAAGTCGCCAAATTAGTCATTCGTTGATTGACATTCCTAAACAATTTTGGTCCAAAGTTCAAGTTGTGACCGGATGTTTACGATACGATTTCTTGTCAAAAGTTGCTCCAAGGCACGTTTTGATACTAAAATTAGCTCAATGACTCAGGTTTTAAAAAAAACAATTTACTGTAGAGACGCAATTTCCTTTGTACTGCATGGAAGTTTCAGCTAACATAACCTCACTTCAGGATAGAGAGAAAGTATTGCATTATGTATAGCAATCTTGTGTAATACGCAGCTAGCATTTCTGATAAATACATTCATATAATTTATGTCTTGTAACATAAAGTTTCCGATACTTGAAACTTGTTTCTGTATTTTGGCATTCGAAAAGCCATTTGAAAGTTTGAATTTGAAATTGTGATCATTTATAAGAAATTACACTACATTTTGAATTTAGAGCCTCTTGCCACATTCTCCAGAGGGCGCTGGTATATCCCTAATGTCAAATCTCTAAACGATATTGTCGATTTCGATTGTCACGATTATCGTTTTCGCCTGCTATATGCGCGTGACATGTGGTATCAGTGGGCTAGACAGTTATGGAACGTGTCACGATTTTTCGTTCTTCAACTGTAGTCATTGATCCCAACGGAGCCGCTTTGATCTGCACTTGCTTGGATTGTAGTGACGTTCATTGGCTATAGTGCGCGTCTGTATTTGAATTTTAAATACGTACGCGAGCTAGAGCCAATGAGCGCCATTTAGTCGAAGCATGCGCATACCCTTTTGGGATCACTGTTAGAAATAGTAATCGAATCGAATTTGATCGAATTGTAGTTCGAGTTCGATAATACGAGAACGTGTTTCTTCTGAGGCTTCTGAGAGTATTAACATGTGGCATAGTTATTGGGACGTTTTATGATCACATTTGAAGCGTGAGTATAATGTAAGTATGAAAATGTCTTATAATATATGTGTTTATGCACAATTTTTTATAATATTTGTGTTTTTAAAGTTCACTATAATATTTGAAAGCTAATTCATATTATTTGATACGCCTATTATTAGATTTTTTATTCAGACTTCATATACTATTTCAAGAGATCTCGTTTTATGTATGGGATGTTGAAGATTTCATATTTTTGATTCATAATTCAGTTCATAATTTATCTCTTTTGGTTCAAAGTTGTTGTATTCGTATAAAAATTTAATTATTTTATTCGAAAGTAATTTTTTGTTACAAAAATCTTACTGCTCCTTATTCTGTTTAGAATAATTTTTTTTTGTTATAAATTTAATTATTTCCTTAAAATTGTAATTATTTTGTTGAAAATTAAATTATTTTTAAATTTTCCTTTTCTAAAAAACTCGTCTTTTTGACTTATGCTAATTCATATTATTTGATACGTCTATTAGTAGATTTTTGATTCAGAATTCATCTACTTTCTTTAAAAACATTTAAAAATTTCAATATTATATCATATGTTTTGTTTACAATTTTTCTTATTTTTTGTTTGAAAATTTCGTCTTTCAGCTTCCAAATGTACTGTTTTTTTGTAAAATTTATTATTTGGTAGAAAAAGTTACACTTTTCTTTTAAAAGTTCAACCTTTTTTATTTATTTCTCATTTTTTGTTGGAATGAAATTTTTCTTTTCCTAAAAAATTCGTTCTTTTGACTTCCAAATGTATCTTCCATTAGAAAAGGCATTTTTCAAAATTTTTATTATTTTATTTGAAGTTTTTGGTTTATAATTAATCTCTTTTGGTTCAAAGTTGTTGTATTCGTATAAAAATTTAATTATCATATTCAGACGTAATTTTTTGTAGAAAAAATTTTACTGTTCTTTATTTTGTTTGGAATCATTTTTTTTTTTTAAATTTAATGATTTTGTTAAAATTCTAATTATTTTGTTGAAAATTAAGCTATTCTAAAATTTTTCTTTTCTGAAAAATTCGTCCTTTTGACTTCCACATGTACTGTTTTTTTGCGAAATTTATTATTTGGTAGAAAAAGATACATTCTTCTTTCAAAAGTTCAATCTTTTTCATTCAAACAGTGCGATATTACATGTTTTGTTCAAAATTTTTCATATTTTTTGTTACAAAAATTTTACTGTTCTTTGTTTTGTTCAGAATAACTTTTTGGTCATAAATTTAATGATTTCTGTTCTTTATTTTCTTTATAATAATTTTTTTTTTTATAAATTTAATGATTTTGTTAAAATTCTAATTATTTTGTTGAAAATGAAACTATTTTTTTGAAAGGTAATTTACATATATATATTTTCAGAAGACTTACTAACCTGAAACGCATACGAGTATGTTCCATCCAATCTCTACAACTCGGCTCAAACAAAATTCGAGATTCATTTTACTTATTTATAAAGTGATTATCAACAACATTTTTGACGGCAGATGTTTACCTTTGAAGCGTCAATATAATGTAAGTATGAACATTTTTTATAATATTTGTGTTTATGCACAATTTTTATATTTGTGTTTTTGAAGTTTAGTATAATATTTGAAAGCTAATTCATATTATTTGATACGTCTATTATTAAATTTTTCATTCAGAATTCATCTACTTTCATTAAAAATTAGTTTTGTTTACAATTGTATTCTTTTCATTTGAAAATTTCAATATTATATTATATATAATATTTTTTCACAATTCATATTATATATTTTTGCAAACAAGTTATATATCTTTTAAATTCATTTATTTTGTTGAAAATTCAACTATTTTTTTGAGTATGGTTTTTTTTAAAATAAAACTCTTCTTGTGAAATTCATTTTTTGGTAGAAAGAGATACATTTTTCTTTTAAAAGTTTAATCTTTTTTATTCAAACAGTGCAATGTTATATGTTTTTTTTACAATTTTTCTTTTTTTTTGTTTGAAAATTAAATTTTTTTTCTAAAAAATTCGTACTTTTGACTTCCAGATGTACTGTTTTTTGTGAAGTTTATTATTTAGTAGAAAGAGACAGAATAATTATTTCTTTTTTATAAATATGATGATTTTTCAAAAATTCTAATTATTTTGTTGAAAATCAAACTATTTTTAAGAAAACGAAATTCGAGATTTGTTGTACTTATTTATAAAGTAATTATCAACAACATTCTTGACGTCGGATATTAGACTATTGGAGGACTAAAATCGTAAGTATATTTTCCTTCATTTTTATTCATAGGAGGCTGTACTAAAATAAATTTATCTGTTGTTATGAAATTATTTCATGAATTTAGTATGTGGTTTTTATTAAGATATTTAGAAGGTTATTTTATACAGAACGATTGAGTCATTTTCTGCAAGAAATACATATAATACTTATAATTTTTTTACAGGATTTTGGATCACAGTGATATACATGAGATTATGAGATCATTATCAAAATTATGAGTTTTGAGTAAGAAAACATTTTGATTTTATAGGTTCATGTGATATAAATGAGATTATGAGAATATGAGATTATGCTCTCTAAATTTCTTGGAGTGAAAATTTAACTCCAACACTGGAGTGAGTACTATATCAACTCCATGAGAATGATGGTGTCAGTCCATTGGAGTCAGAAGCTTAACTCTCTGCGTTGGAGTTACATTTTCGCTCCAAATTATAGTGAAAATTAGTTCACTCCAACTCTTGGAGTTCCTCTTTTCACTCCAAACAGGAGTGAGCATGCCCATCACTCCATAAGGAGTGTGAGGCCACTCCAACGGAAGTAAATATACTAGTGCAGTGTGATAGAAGCGCAGGGAGGGGGGGGGGGGGCAGTAGGCAGCACAGCGTCGTTACGACGTACTTTTCCACTTTCACTTTAATTTTCGTGGTAGTATCCAACGCTTTGAGACGGAAGGGAGAAGCTCACTTCTGGCTGCAAGTTGTATCGAGGATTAACTCCATTGGAGCGGCATCTCACTCCAAGAAATTTAGAGAGTGAAATTAAGAGTTTTTTATAAGAAAATATTTTGACATTATGAGTTGATGTAATATTTTTGTATGAAAAATTTTTATTTCATGAATTGACGTAATATTGTTTGATATATTTCTATGATAAGAAAAATTTCTGATACGCAGTAGATTCTTTGAAACATTCATTAGTTTCTATTGATTACTTATCATAATAATAATAATTGTGAATCATCAACAATATAAATTCACAGAATAATAGACTACAAAAAATTGTAGAAAAAGATATATTAATTTCTGAAGGAGAATTTGGTAAATTACATGATACGCATGTTGAGAAGTTTGCTAAATTGATGACTGAAAATGTTGGTCTAAAAATGCAAAGGGCTTTACTTAAAGAATATGATTATCATGAAAATGAATCACAAAATGATAATAAATGTCATGTGTCCATATCAGATATGAATTGTCTTTCATGTTTATTTAAAGATTTAGGAGAAGGGAAAGCAATATTGAATTGCTCCTTAGATCAAGGCAGTGTATTTTCCAGTAATGAATCTCGAGGCAGACAATGTGTAGCAATGGCAACTGCTGCTATCTTAAATGCAACACAAATCGATTTTCATACATGGACATCAAGTGAAATAGATAGAGTATTGATAACAGGTAATCGCTTATATTTAGAGTCTATCCATAGAGCCAGAGCGATGAATCTTGATATTAATATTTTAACACCAGAGGAATTAATTCGTACTATTAATATTAAGGAAAAATGGAATTTATCTCATAATGTATCTGTTTCTATCTCAGGTTGTATTGGAAACGGTGTGAATAATGTTATTTCAAATGAAATTTTCGTTTGTGATCCTTTAGAGTCAGGCATCTCAACATTCTTTGCATACTTCACTCAAGAAATCTTCG
>JAUMHM010071247.1:0-14067 GCA_032362435.1 Melikaiella ostensackeni
TATATAATTTCAAACGCTCTCAATTCGAAGTTATTGATTATTGTTTCAAAGGATTGTTCAAGCCTTATTGTTCAAAAGTTTGCTGAATAATGGATCCTCGAATTGTTAATATTTTTAATATCGGGAAATTAAAATCTAAGAACGTGAATGCTCGCTTCGCGCGCGTGTATTCGCTGCTAATATATTAATCATATCAGTCAAATAAAGTGAGACTGACTCTTGCCACTGAATTAATTTGGAAATTTACCTTATATCCGTGTCAACCCTGCAAATTGAAACAAATCTTTGATTAATGTATGACAATATTCGGATTTTCTATACTCGAAGTTAATTTTTCATCTTTTCTGATATTTCTGTTTTAGTATCATTGATTTCAGTAAAATTGATGAAAATTGGAGGAATGGAATGGATGTGATTGGAGGACCGGCGAAAAATATTAATAAATTCTATTTGATCAGTAAAAAACTGAGATTGGATGCGTCATAGAAAGATTCCGTGATAAAGTGCAAGATTCATGTGTTTTTCCGAAAAAGATATGTGATATTAACAAGAGAGTATGCCTTGACTTTTACAATAAAAAAAAAAGAATCTTCCAATGAGACATCCAATAAATTTAGGAAATCTATCTTGAGTTTGGTTTGAAAAGTTTGTCATGCACAGATACACAGAACTTTCTGGAGTTTTCTATTCAAGTACCGAAAAAATGTTCATGAGGAAGTAGATTTCATTTCAATCTTCAAGAAATCTTCATTTTAGTTAAGTTTTGTCAATGAGGAAAATAATCTGCTGATATCGATAGAATGCCAATTCTTTGCGTGTGACAATAATATGATTCGAATGAAACTCGACAATTATGTAAGGATCAGGTAAAAAGTGCAGAGACAATGGCGTGTCTGTCAGTTTAACAGAAACCCTAGATACTAGAATAATTCAAAAAATGTAAACATTATATCATCATATCAGGGTCTATTTGTATGATGAAAATTCAAAACTGGCAATTTCTATGGCAGCTATCGGAAATTAGAAATTTTAAACTGGAAAACCTAAAAACTTGATTGAAGGTTTAGACGTTTTGTCAATGAAAATACACATATACGAGTACATACATGAATGTGATCTGATAATCAAAGAACTTGCTACTGACAGTAATATTCCATATGTATGGCGCCTATTTTCCCAAAACAAACTGTTATATGTGACATGAGTTGAATGTCACTAACGATATTTTGCAACAACTTCATACCCTGATTATGAGGTGATTGTCAGATCACAGTGTAACCTGGGATCGTGCTATTCTGTACTCTATGATACGGAATGCCATACTTTGTAGGAAATCTTCGTTAAAAAAATACTCTCATTGTGTTAAGTGATGAGTTTATTCATGCAAACAATTTAGTATACATAATTTTGAGAATATATATCTACATTTCGTGATTTCCGACCTGTAGGAAAATATCCTTCGCGATATCTCTACGATGTACTGTTATTTGCCTGGGATGTCCTAGAAGATGACACGGATGGCCCGGCGTTACAGCTGGTTGTCGGATGAAATTCGTCTAAACTTGTGATTCGTATGGGACTGCCATTTATTGTCACAAAAATGAGGTTTTCGGCTGGGAAATCATGCTGGTTAGGAGTATGTTCATGAAGGGGAGTGTAGATGCGGAAAGATCTAGCTAAATAATATTCGTCATATCTTAAACGTATTGCAACGGTCCTTGGTTTATGATAGGCATATTGACCTGGTGTATCGATAATTGAATAGAAATGTCTGCCATCTTTCATTCGAATAAAAACGTTTAAGTCCTGGGTATGAATCGCTTTGTCAGGCTGCATCCAGTAGGGTACGTGGCTTTCGGAGAATGTAGAGATTATTCCTCTAAAATTTGAGCCATCCCACATTTTCACATAGACATGGAACGGTTCAAGAATCGCTGACAATGCACCTGCTCCTACTTAAAAAAAAAGACATTCATAATGTGTTTGTAAACTAAAAACTTAAGCTTTTAACAGTTTTGAACAATTACTGGTTAATAGAGAATGATCTATGTATTCATGAAATAAAAAATATTTTCTTCGCAACACATTCACGGAATATTATCTACTTTTCGAGGCACGTATAGTGTGTGGGAAGTGGCCAAGTTGAATACCAAGCTAAAAGGCAGTTACAATAGCACTTTGCGATACAAAAAGGAACTATACGCAATTTACGCGCTCGCAGTAGCTTTTCTTTGTAGCAGTTGTAATATTTTGCCTTCCTCAAAAGCGCCACTTCTGGCACATCTTACACGCACGAAATAGCATATTGTGCTACAAGCTTAATGTCTTATTAAACTTTCTCTTCACTTGTACTTGTTTCCATTTCATAGAAACGCTTTGATTTGCATTACGAATTCAAAATTAGAATAGCAGACTAACATCATATTAGCAATAGTCTAAGCCTTGGCAGAGATAAAGTTGAATCAACAAAAAGCTGCTTCACTGGAATCTCTGTTTAAACAGTGAGCATATGTTGACTTCATTATTTAACAGAAAATCCTCGGGCAGAAATATACTTTCATTGACTTAACGTTATCTCTGCCAGGGCTTCAATTTGTACTCAATTTCAGAGGCATTAAAAGTTAGCTAAAATAATGTACAAAAATGCTGTGAATGATAATATACATTCTTGAAGAAATGATAAATGACAAGTTCAATTCTCTTCTCATTAAAACTAATTTTTAGATTTGTTAAATGAAGAAAATTTTTCATTCGAAATTGTTTTATCCTTCAGAGTTTAGTTTAAAAATTTGTGTCGTTAAGTCTTTTATTTTTACTTCGTTTATTTTCAGATTTGAAAGATACAGTTTTTAATGCATGAACAATTTCAAATTGTGTCGTTTATATAATTCAACAATTTTTAATTCACCGCTGTTAGTGTAAGTTCTTCAAACATGATCAGTCTTCAGTTGAAGATTTTAAAAATATAACTATCACTAATTTAACAATATTTAACTGTGGAAGCCTTCAAGAATGAACAATTCTGCTTCTCTTCGATTTTCAAAACTTTGTTTCTTCGACGCACCCTAATGTACGTATTAACATCTTTGGTCTTCTTTCGATGACTCCAATTTAAAAGTTTAGAATGCGTGATTCTGAAGAAGTTTAGTTCTTGAAGTCTCAAGATTCGATTAAAGCCTCAATCATTCAGTCTTGAAAGCTTAGATTTAGAAATATTTGTCTGTAAATTTCTTAATATTCAATCGTTGAATTCAGAACATTAGATAGAAGGGTCATTTTGTGTTTATAACGTGTATTGAATGTGGAATTTATCGATTTGAATCTAGTTAACGCTCGAGTAAAATAAGTTTGAAAAACTACTTTTTGCAGTGTTTTAATTTTTTTTCAATTTTTTGGGGTATCTAGAATCTTCTCAATTCTTGCCAGATTTCAGGATACTATTCTGCATCATATAATTATTATATTATATAATATAATATATATAATTATATATATATATATATAATTATAATAACCTTCTATTATTCGCGCCCATAAAACCATAAAAACTTGAAGGTTTTCTTGGAATCACAATACACTCACAAAAAATTAAGATATGGGAGGAAACAGATTTCAATATTTCAATCATCTGTAATGTTTCTAGTTTTGATCCTCTATATATATTGAATTTTTTGTGAGTTCATTTTGATCCCAAGAAAACCCTCAAGTGCCAGAAAATTTTTTTTTGACGTTCTTATGGGTACAAAAAATAAAAGCTAATTACAGGGGTATATTCAAACATAATCATTTCATGCAGAATAGTGTCCTGGAATCTGTTAAATTTCTTACTTCTTAATCGTTCAATTTAGAAAAATTAGAAGAAAGGGTCCTTTTGTGTTCATAATTTTCAATTTAGATCTTTTAATTATCTGAAAAATACTGGTTTTTGGAAAAAATCTTTTTGTAAGATTGTAGATCTTGAAAAATTGAATATTTCAAGTCTCACGCTGAAAAAACAAAGATGTAAGATTTACAGTGTTGATGTACAAAGCCACGAGTTCGCTAAATCACATGAAAATTTTCACAGTTTACAGTTTCGTTTACAGTTTAAAAAGTTCAACTTTACATTCTTTATAGTCCCTTCTAGAGTTTAAAACTGTACGTGAGCCCTTCATGGTTTAGAACTGTAAGAAGATCTATAAAAACTGTAAAATCTACTTTTTGAATGTACAATTGACGCAAATTTCGAATTTTTCTATTTCATTCTTGCAAACCAGAAAATAAAAGGTAAATAACCAGGAACTTTTTATTATATTTTTAGCTGTCATCCTAAAATATTCATATTTAAGAATATATCTCATATCATATATTCTACAAATAATAGTTATACTATTATATTACACTTACGTTTAAAATGAAGAACACCCAAGAATATAAAGAGTAGAATCCTGGTAACAATCTTCATTGTTCCAAACAAATAAACATAATGGTGCAGAACTCAAAACAGATTTTCAAGAAATTTGGTAAGGACACTGACTCGATAAGTGACTGCTATATATACTAACTTTTACGACTTCTCGTCGATAACAACGCTCTATTTATTCTTTGAAGTAAATAAAGTGGAAGAAGCGAGATTGCTGATCTTAGAATTTATCAGAGATTTTCATTTGATATCCTGTAATATTTATGTTTCATAACTTGACTAACATGAAGAAACTCTTCGCTCGCGAATTATGATTATTATTGAATAAATTAACACGACTGTTTGATTAAAAGAATAATATGGGAATATTGTAAACTCGTTAACAGGCTACGTCCCTCTCCTCCACAAGCATTCCATTCTTACGAGTCATTGCTTCATACCCGAAAAATTAGAATTGTTTGCACACTTAATCCATATTACCACACTTGATTCACGTATAAATATCATCATGAAATGAAAATGAAATGAAAATGAAAAACATCATGAAATTCAATCTGTTCTGCTTTCGAATCATCTAATCTAAAAATTGGAAGATTTTAAATTTGGCGACTTTGAAGTCAAAATAATAATGGATCTGAACGCATGTTTTATTACTGATCCGAAGCAATATGTAATTTGCATACGTTTTTTTTGTACAAAGGTTTCAATCATAAGAACTTAAAATTCAACATTATTCAATTCTTCGGGCCGAAAACGTTTTTAATTCAAAAATTCTCAGGTTAATATGCTTAGGAATCAAATTTTTTAATATTGAAGCTTCTGAATGGAAACCCGACATTTCTTCAAATCTTTCAGTTTAGAAGAAATGAAAATTTTAGTTTTTTCTCATTTAATTTTAAATTTTTTGATTTCTTAGGCTTTCAGTTCTACTTGATTTCAGTTCCCATCATTAATAAATCATAGATTATTATTATGCATGATACATTTTATTATTAATATTGTATATATACTAGGTGGGCTGCACCCCTCTTCGCACTTCCCCAAACAGCCCCAATTTTTCTATTAAATTATGTTTGAATTAATTGAACAACCAAAAGAAATAATAATGATCAACCTTTAGAAAGGTTCGCGATGCAATCACATATGCAATAGTTTACACTTATACTTGAATCACTATGTATATGATATGAAGAATGAGTCACTCTTTCTCAACGACTTTAAAAAAAATCATAGAATGAGAATTTTGAAAATACTAAAAGGAAACGGCTCGTCAAAATTTCCACAAAGGAATGGAATGAGGAAGGGGAATCAGTAGTACATGCCAATGTAAGTAGGGATTAATGACAGCAGACTTTTATTTGAATATTATGCTTTTATATTACTTATTTCTTATTTACTGGAAAGGGGCAAGGGTTGAGTAGTATATCAATGAAGAAGAAAATTGAAGAATGAAGACTGTTATTTATTTAATAATTTCAAGTTCTCATCCTAATTAGAAGGTATGTGTTTTATCGAAAATATGACTTCGTTGAATTTCATAAAATCTTCACGTTTTAACACCCCCTGAGTCAGGAAAAACGATTTTTAATTTTTCTTCCTGAATTTAACTGTATTATTAAGTCCCAAGAGATTTCTTGAAAGGATAATTGAAAAAAAATTTTATGCTTCTGTACCATTTTCGATTATCCTCAAAACAGCGATTTTTAAATGAAAATTATATTCTACGTAACTTTATTCATCAACACAATTTTTTTTAAATGAAAATTTTTCGAATTCAGGTTTCTCCTAAGCCCCAAAGTCTGGCTGTCATGGCTATCGCCCTTCGTGAGGATCTCTCGGGGGATTTCGACCTCTGGTCCGAAAAACAATGCCCACCAATCACTGCCGGAGAGGTGAAGAAAGCACTGAGGAACACTTCGAACTTCTTCGCTCGCGGTCCGGATGGTATCAATTATTTCTGGTGGGAGAAGTTTACTTCTGCACACCAACGTCTGGCCTGGACCTTCACTTCACATTTAAAGTCGGAGAAGCCTATTCCGCAGTGGCTGATGTTAGGACGCACTGTACTCCTACCAAAGAAAGTCGAGAACGAATTGCGCGAAATTTACCAGAACTTCGAATTCAAGTTCAAAGTCCCTATTGCACACTCAGGGCCTGACATCGCCCGCCTTAACAAAGAGAAACGAACTCTCTTCGTGATCGAATTGTCTGCTCCAACCGAAGCCAACATTACAATCAAGGGGAAGAAAAAGGGGTGCTCATTAGGGAGCTGCGGGGAGTGTATGAAGGATATTCGGCTAAAATGATTATCCTTGTCATCGGTGCTCTCGTAGGTGTACAACCATCAGTGGTTCGTAACCTTGAAGCCATACCCGTGGGCCACAAAAATGCCAAGGCACTTGCGAAATGAATACAAAGAGCTGTCGCTCTTGGGTCGCTCCGTGTCCTTGAAACTCATGACGGTTTCGCCGGCCTGTCACCGTGATTGCATCGTACCATGTGGTCACCAATCTCACGGTTGTGAAGCGTGGCCAGAGATGTGATTCACTGCGGTACGATGATACGATGGAATCACGAGAAAGGGCCGGCGAAACCTTCGTGAGTATTAAGGACACGGAGCGATCCAAGAATGACAGCTTTCTGCATCTATCTCCCAAGTGCCTTGGCATTTTTCTGGCACGCGGGTATGACTTTGAGGTTACGAATTAGTGATGGTTTGCACCTGCAAGGTCTATCCGGAGTCGATGCTCACTGCGGAGCAGTTTATATTTGTCGCATTTGACCCAGAGTCTGGAGCTTAGCTGCAGAATACAGTGGCCGAGGCAAAGCCCGAGGAAGGTGCAGACCTGAAAGTGGGTGAGATTGAATTGATCCAAAGATTTTGAGGGCTACTGTGTGGATCCCAGGTAAACGAGAAGATCCATCTGTGGTCCTTCAGCACCTGGAAGGATTCAACCCCCCACTACAAATATCGTCTTTGCGAAGCATCAGGCACGACCAGCCCCAGGAGAAGGGCGCAATAGGAGGACCTAAACAACTCCTAGTTGTGCAGATTCCTGAGTCCCAGGCGAGGTTTCTCGTGGTCCTCAACAACATGCCCTCTTACCACCGCGACCAGGTCAACTTTAGGGTTGCCAGTCAGGGACAGAAGTACCTCTGGGATGGAGGTGGATCGAAGGCAAACTAATGCAGGAACCTTGGTTAGTCAGAGATTTCAGAAGGAAATTAGGGGAAGCTGGTTTTTGTTACAGGGACCCTACGGCAGCCAATCAAAAAGCCCGCATTCTGGTGAAAGGAGACAACGTTGTCCAGCTGCTAGAATTGTGTTCAAAAGGTCTGATAATGATATCCACAGACCTTAGAGGAATCGGAAAGCTAGTGATAGGATCGGCCTACGTTTCGTATGACAGTGAACAGAAGCGGACAGAAGAACAGACTAAGACCAGTATCTCTTTGAATTAGGGAGTGCACTTTCAGAGGTGTCCAAGTCTAGTGAGGATGTGGACGCCCTGGAGATGGCAGCCAAAACTTTCATGGAGGCCATCAAATCTACTGAGGAAAGAAATTGTCGACCCACAAGAATTCAAAAGGCAGAGAAGACGCACTGGTGGAACGAGAAGCTCGAAGAGCTTTGCAGGGAAACCAGGAAGATGTTCAGAGGTACCAGCATCGGTAAAACATAAGAACAATGGACCTCATTCACGACGATGAGGGATGATTACAGATGTGCAATACGTAAGGCCAAGCAAGGAAAGCTGAACCAACTTCTTCACAGACATCGAGAAAGGGGTCAAGGCGGCTAGACTAGACAAGCTGCTCTCTCGAAATCCGGATGCTATTCTCGGCAGTTTTTAACTGCCCGGCGGAGGATACTCAGTGTCGGAGGGAGAGACCCTGACCTACATGATCAAGGCACACTTCCTAGGCTTCATAAGGTCTAAGGAAAAGAAATCGGCACCTTGAGGGCATCTTAAGTCGTCTGTGGCTCAACTGGGCCCGCAACGGTGCCCAGCCCACTAGATAGTTACTACTTTCAGGGTAAGGTGGGCTCTAAGATTTTGAAGCCCTCACAAGTCTCCTGTTCCGAATAGCATAAACCCGCGTTTCTCACAGAAGGCTGGGAAGTCCATCATAGGGCTGCTGGTGAGACTTGCTTGGGCTAGTCTGACACTGGTATATATTCTGACGGCAAAGAGGGCCACGAGAGTAGTTTTCATTCTAAAAGCAGACAGGATCGGTTATACTTCACTCAAAGTGGGGAAGCATCTGACACTCACGGGCAGTATCTGCATCAGTGCGTCAGACATATCGGCCAAGGGCGTAGCTGCGGACCTCTCCGTGTGAAGAGGGCTTTGGGGTGACAGGTAGGCCTACAAGGGAACGCAACGGGATTACCCAAGCGGCAGGGGCTCTTGTGGTCTCAACGCTGGCAATATTAATAATAATAATAGTAATAATAATAATAGCAATAATAAATAATATATGTATATAATAAATCAATAATAAAATAATAAATAATAATAAAGAGGTGTTCTCGCGTTGTCATCGCGGTAGGGCTTAAGCTTTCCTCTTATGACCTTGATGGCTACGTTGGCGGTAGCATTGATACTGACAGAGTTTCCCATGTCAGACAGGTAGAGAACGAAGAGGAATGGGACTAAGAAGAGCACCAGAAACCCACTGAAAAAATGGAGAATGTAAAAAAATATATGGTCGTTTGTCGCTGCCCGAGGAACGTCGGGGCCCCCTTGGTGCCATCGCTGGAGGTGACAGCATGCGGGCCGGTGGTGGTGAACTGCGTGTTGGACAGGCGGATCTCGCCGGCATACCCGGAAGTGCTACTGTCCAGCCAGAACATCGGCAAGGAGTGGTAAGAAGCAGGACAACAGCTGCGCCTGCGGAGGATGTTTCGGTTGAGAGTCCCCAACCGACCACTTTCACAGGGATGCTACAGCAGCGCATCAATTTCCAAGCCAATCACCATGAGCACTTAATGCGCTGCCAATTTGAGCACGAGATGGGAGCGACCACCACTTCACTTGACGGGATGGCCTTCCGCCAGATATTTATAGCGAATTTCCGTGAAATAGTGACAGTAACTGAAGACGACCTAAAACAACGAAGGCTTCAAGTAACATACGAGAACCTCCTCTCAAGAAGAAGTATCAGCCCGATAAGTTCGGAGGTTGAGACTGCATTCCACCAGCAACTCCAGGGTGCGCAGGCCAAAAAGAGGATCAAGTGGACGTCGGATATGAATGGAGATGTGATCAGATGTCGTGCAAAGGCGAGGGGAGAACACGCGAGGGGCGAACAACATCGTCTCTTCGTGAGTCTCCATCCCGATCTTTCGCACAGAGTGTCTGAGCAACACCTTGCTGATCAATTAAGATCCATTAGGCGGCTCCACCTTATATCCAAGGTCGAAATAAACAACATCGAAAAACAGGTGCGACAATAACTAGCATTTGCTATAACGCACCCTGCGGATGCGGTCGAAGAGGAGGTTCATATGACCGTGACACGAGACGTTATAAACGAGTGGAAGCCGGACCTGGGGGATGTAGCGGAGCGACTGTCTCATGGGCGACAGTCGTTGGGACTGCAACCACCGGACCCTGCTCCTGCTCCTGTTGAACTCATTGAAGAGCTCAATAGAAAAGCTTGCGTCTCATGCTGTGTTTCACTGATGCCATCCTAGTGTTTGCAGATCAAAAACCAGCCATGGAAGTTTCGACTCCAGGCGAGGTTAGTGAAATAAGAGCAAAACTGGGACGATTGTACCAATTTCGGAAGGGCATTCGGTATCAAAGACGATCTCGCCATGTGGAGGAGATCCTTCGTCCACATAACATCAGTTCAAGAACATCTGCGAACCTGCACGAAATGATTGGCTATCCTAAACAGAGACCCATAGTCCTGTCAGCATGACTGTGATGATTTAGGAGAGAGACCGCGAGGAGGAATGACAATAAGACCTTCTCGGCGGACGAAAAACGTTCCTATCGCAGACTTGCAGATGGCAAAAACAAGACTCAAAATCACTGTGAACCACCTAGAGCCGAGGAAATGGCCACATATAGATCGAGCATCTGGGGTACTCATAGGTCAAGTCAGCTTGACACGACGTGGCTCCGTCTAGAAAAGGATAGAGTTGAACGTTTGCCTGGGATAAATACTCTATCCATCTCAGTCTCCAACGTGGCTCGCATCCTAGAGAGAGCTAAGAACGGGAAGGCGCCTGGTGTGGATTGGGTGCACGGCTTCTGGTATAAATATCTGGAAGCCCTGACCCCGCCCTTGCCAGAGCCCTTCGAAACATCTTGGAGAACCCAGATCACTTGCCCTCTTTTATGACATAGGGCGTAACGTATATGATTCCCAAAAAGGCAGATGCTGGTAGTCCTAGTGATTACCGACCAATCACCTGCCTCTCGGCCCTCCATTAGAGTCTCACGGCCATCATTTCTGCCTTCGTCTATAAATACTGTGAGGAGAACAACGTCCTCCCTGAAGAACAAAAAGTGTGCTATCGAGGTTTCCGTGGTTGCAAGGACCAAGTCACGATTGACAGTGTGGTTGTGTTGCCTGCGAAACACCATCAATGCAATTTGCACATGGCCTACATTGACTACCAACAGGCGTTTCCCTCAGTGACCCACGATTATTTGCTTGAGGTCCTTAAGACATATAAAATCTGTCCGCGTGTCATTCAATTTTTGGATCATGCTAGGCACACATGCTGCACGAGGATTGAATGTTTTGATCATGGGGTGATTTGGGTTATCCGGTCCTTGCTCATTAAACGAGGAATCTTCCAAGGTGATTCATTTAGCGCACTATGGTTCTGTTTAGCATTGAATCCGCTAAGTTAGGCGCTCAACAACACATCCTATGGGTTTAAAATCAAGGCGGAAGTGGCTGAGTCTCAACTCACTCACCTTCTATACATGGACGACATCAAGGTTTATGCAAGCTTAGAGTCGAAAAATGAACACCCTACTCAACATCCTGCTGCAGTTCTCCAATGACATCAGGATATCTCTGGGCTTGGGCAAATGCAAAAAGCTGCATTTGAACCGTGGAGAGGTGAAAATTCCACAGATGCTGGACCACAGCGAACTGATTGAGGCGATGACTGATGAAGATTCATACAGGTACATTGGAATATTGCAGGCAAGGGGTCCGCTCCATTTTGCAATTAAAAAGGTACTTGAAACTACTTCTTCGGGTCGCCTTATTCTGGTTCTGGCGTTCGGCCTCAGTGCGAAGAACATCACGAAAGCAATCAACACCTATGCCATTCCTCTCCTAACATACTCCTTTGGTTTGGTATCATGGTCCATGACTGAACTAGAGAGGCTAAACAGAATCATCCGCGTGGAAATGTCTGAGCACCGAATGCACCATGAGAGGACAGCTGTAGAAGGAATAGTTCTACCACGCAAGCTCGGAGGCAGAGGGGTTATGGATGTTCGTCGATTGTGTGATTCTCAGGTTGCACAATTGCGTGAATATTTTCAGAACAGGACTAACATCTTGCTCTACGACTACTTCTGTAGAGTTGACCTGTATACCCCCTCAAAACTTGCAGCTGTTGATTCCCAGAACATCGGTCACCTCAACGCCGAGCAACTAGCTGCTCAATGACGGGGTAAACAGTTGCACAAACAACACCCCCAAACATTAGATGTCCCTTACATGGATAGTGATGCTTCAAACCTCTGGGAAAGATGAGGTGAACTCATTCCGGAGACTAAATGTTTTGTCATTGCCATCCAGGACAAGGTAATCAAGACGAGGAATCACCAAAAATATGTCCTCAGTATGGCGGCAGCGGTTGATAGATGCCGCCTATGTGGAGATCCAAATAAGAACATTGAACACATCATTGATGGCTGTAGGATGCTTGCTTCGCAAGAATACACGCGCAGACATAATGACGCTGCTGGGCTCATTCACCGACAAATTGCCCTGAACAATGGCTTACTAAAGAGATTTGAGCCTTACTATAAATATAGCCCAGTTAAAGTATCAGAGGATGAACACCATCTTCTTTACTGGGACAGGACTATTCTGACTGATCACCTAGTCAGACACAATCGTCCAGATGTCCTCTGGTTAGATAAACGTGCTCAGCATGCGAGAATCATAGACATAAGCGTTCCCCTAAACGATAACATTAGGCTCTGATACACTGAGAAGATCCAGAAATATTCGGAGCTGAAGCAGAAGATCCTGACCGTGTGTCTATTAGTCGCGAATTATGACGAATGCGCAAGCAGAATATAGAGTTCCGAAACAAAGACTGACATCAGCGAATCTACTGAGCACTTGCAGCGTTTCGCGGCCGTGTTTAGTAGCGAAGTACTGGGTCATGAGTACCTGTGGGTGGGAGGTGGGCCAACATAATAATAATATATGTTTCGAGAATATTTGGTTAAAATGATTGTCCTTGTCATTGGTGCTCTCGGAGGTGCCGAACTATCACTGATTCGTAACCTCGAAGCCATGCCCGCATGCCGGAATAATGCCAAAGCACTTGCGAGATGAATGCGAAAAGCTGTCTTTCTTGGATTGTTCCGTATTTTCAATACTCACAAGGGTTCCACCGGCCCTTCATCGTGATCTCGTCATACTATAAAACTAATACCTTCCCATTAGGATGAGAATGCGAAACTAATGAATGAATAAAAATCTTCACTCTTTGATTTTCTTTTTCATTGATATGTACTACTGATCCCATTCCCCTCTCCAGTCTTTTGGGGAAATTTTCAGAAGTCTTTTTCTTTTAATATCTTCAAAATTCCCATTCCATAGCGGTAGTGGCGCATCATTCTTTGATTTCTTAGTTTTATATTTTTATACTCCCTGGGGTTATCCTTAATTAATTACAAAAATTAATATAAAAAATCTTTTTAACAATAATATTTTCGAATCACTTAAAGTTTGCGCAAATCATGTACAAAGAAGCTAAGATTAATAATTCACATTTTATTTAGGAATAATAAAATACAAGCTCAACTCTCTATCAATTGAAAGTAAAGAAAAAGTCTCATCGTACTTTCTTAAACTCTTGCATTCAAAAATTGTTCGAATAGAAGAACAAGATTCAAGTTATCACGTTAATTTCGCCTTTCATATTCTTCACGAAATCAATTTCTTCGCACTATCTATTGGATATCCTCTAAGGACAAAATAATAGTCAATTATCTCATTTTTGCTTATTATTATATCTTCTGAGGTCCTCAAACTCGAAATTGTTTCATCTTTCAGGACCTTATTCGAAAATGTTCATCCTCAAGTCTCTTAACTTCACTTCGTAGGTATATTCTCATATAGAAAAATACTATTTTCAATGTTCAGACAATTCCAAATTAAAAACGTTCGAAATTGAGCTTTTCTACATTATCATCACAATGAGAAGGTACTGGTTTTGTGTCATAATTGTTTTTCGCGGATTTCATCAAATCTCAATGTTTTTGGACTCACTGATTAAGAGAAAATTGATTTTACGTCGGTTTCTGTCTGTCTAGTGTACTCTACGAGATACGAAACAATGTTGGAGATTAAAATTGTTTATCGGAAAAAGATCTACATATTTTCCCCAAAATTATAATAATAATATATAATTATTTATTTATATTATATATATAATATTTATA
>JAUMHM010071268.1:0-14066 GCA_032362435.1 Melikaiella ostensackeni
GCATAGTTTGTATTTTAAGTATAGAAAATAGTATTGGAATATTTTTATTTTAATTTTGGAGCCAAACGACGCGAGATAAGAAAAAAATAGCCAAAAAAGTAGAATTTAGGCTTTTAAAAGGTCAAATAAAATTGCTTCTTGTTTCAAGCATTCACCAACTGTTTAAACAATAGATTATTATTTACGTGTGACGTTTTTTTAGAAAGATGTAGAAAACTCTTTTTGTTTAATTTGGTCAACTTTGTCGCTTATTATTAAATATCTACATCATTCAGATAATACTACTCCTTCTGTAAGAAAATCATATTTTTTAAATGAATTTTCTTTTGTGTAAATAGTTTTGTTCTGAAATAAATGTTTTAAATTAATCTTTTTCTGTAATTGATGCAGTAATTTGTCATTGATAAGTTCAACTTTTTTTGCTGAAACCGTTATCCAATTGTTTAAACAATTTATTAATGATTAATTGCTCATTTTGATGGTAATGCAATTAACCTTTAGTATATTTTTTGAACAATTGGGTAAATGCTTGTAACGAAAATCAGTCTTCCTGACAATGAATATGGTATTTGTCCGATTAAACGTAAAAAAGTACCTTTCGATTATTTAGTAGGAAAGATGAATAATTGAAACAAATGGACATTGTTTGAAATATTACTTTGAAAAATGCCTAGGAATATTCAGTTTGTCATATAAAAAAAAGGAAAAACAGAGCTCACATGTGTCAATTTGGCATGAAATTGTCAATTTCAATTTTTTGGGGCACTTTCATGGCTACATAAGAGGGTCCGGGAGCGTCAAAATTCAAAGTAATTTAGCGAAAGTTATTTGTTAGAGACTCCCCAACAAATTTTGACAATCTTCCGCACGCTAAGTTTGAACCCAGAAACATAAATCTAATTCTTCTGAAAACTAAGATATTCCCATGTTAATCTTTTGGGATTTTCCGGGCCTTTCCGGTACATCTTAATATTAACCGATTTGCCTCAAACTTGAAGGGAACTATTTCCTCTGAGAACCTCACAAAATGGCGAAGGGCTGTCCTCTATTCGAAGGTCAATTTTTTGAATCACCCTAATATGCATAGCTAAATTCGGGATCGTAACGTTTGACACTTGCGTGTACCATTGAATCCCGATCCAGTCCTAATAAGATGATTAGTTATGATAAGAAAAATGGCTAAGTGTTTTCAAAACTTTCTTGTGCACTGTTTTTATTGCAGAAGCCAAGGGTGTGAATCTAGTCTTTGCGGAAAAGATTCATGTGTATTCAAAAAAATAGATAATTGTTTATAAATGACGTAACTTTAGGAAATAAGGTACCAAACTCGTTCAAAAGATCGTTTGAGGCAAGGTTGCTGTGACAGTGCAGATTTTCTGCAACTCACAAATTTGACTCTGTATGTATTATTTTGAAATCAAAGCTCTCGTGTCCATACAGAAGGTAGAAATTCGGCACTCCTCTCTTCTGTTCGATTTTTCTTATTTTATTTTCCTTTATTCAACGTTTAATGTATTTATTTTATGCTTTAATTATTCATCTTATTAATTCAATTTTTAAGTTATTATATTCGATTTTAAGAAATTAGGGCTGTTTTAATTTTTGTTTGTTAAATTTCCTAATTCCGCGATCTCGAGCGAGAGTCTTTGAGGTTTCCGCCATCTACGCAGACAATCGAAGGGATCCATCACCGCCCCCCACCTTCGTCAGATCTTCGCACTTTTGGCAAAGGTATTATACACATAGATGCGGTATGTGGAGGCGGAGTGGGGGAAACCGACATGAGTACGCAAAGATAAATGTAGACGGCGCGGTCGGCGAAAATCTATTCGGTCCCCTCCTATCTCTCTACCCCCTAAAGCATCGATCAACTAAAATTTATCGAGAGTAGAAAGAGGCACTGTTACCGAAATTTTACCCACTGTCGATTATGAAATATTTTCTGTGGATAATATAGTTTTCTGAAAAAATTCATGACCACTAGAGCAATTAAAACTCTATCTTATCCGATGATCAAGGACAATGAATATTAAACAATAATAAGTAGCAATAGTATAAATATCCAGTGTTAATGAAATCAATAAACAGATCAATATTAAAATTTTTTTTGATACTTCATTTTAAATTCCTAATAAAAGCTTTAGATATGATGAAGATCTTTAATTCAAGTTAATTTTTTCAGTTAATATTAAAAACATCAACTTACTAAATAATAAATATCATATAGCAGGACAAAAAACTCTAACATTTTTTTCAAAGCTTAAGATAGTTTTTTTTTAGTTGAAAATATTTTTTAAAATTATCAATTATATTTCAGTAAATAATGAAGAATCTTACACTGATATGTAAACTGTCTTTAATTCACACTGTTATTAATTCTGAACAACAAGCTTTGTATAGAATTTCTTATTTCTTTAATAAAGCTAAATTTTTGTAAAGTTAATAACTTAAGCAATATGTTTTTCAAATGCAAATGCATCTAGCCATGCTAAACAATAATCGTTGACGCCGTGCGTATTTGGTATGAAACAGTAAATAAATTATGTAGCCTTGTTTTTGACAAGCGTAAAGTAAACCAAAGTATACCTAATTTCTTTCTAATCGTCGGGATAATATATCCAGCCTCCCTTTTTAAAACGAAATTTTTAATTATGGGATTCAGAAAAATTTTATTGTATGATTTTGAAAATCTTTTTTGCGCAATTAGAATAATCGATTTTTCACATTTTTTCACACACAGATAAAATAAAATGCTCACAAAATGTTTTGACATATAAACGGAAATATGTTTTGAATATAATACAAATAAAAGACTTATCATGATCCATCCTTTAAAGATACATTCTTACGGATCAAAATTTCGAAGTTTAAAAAGTGTTTTAAACTATTACAAGTCCTATCAACTTTGTTCATGCCCTCAAATTTTTGTTGTTTTCCAAGCTCATATTTACCAACAAAAAAAAATGAAGAAAAAAAGCGTTTTTCAAGATTTTTCTGTTCGGAAAGTTAACTTCGAGAATCAAAAAAATTAAGGCTATAAACGAAGTCGATGGGAGTTGTAATGGTTTAGAAATCTATGTCTTTTTAAATTTCAAAATTTTGCTTCGTTAAAATCAGGCAACAGTGAACATGTGATCAAAGTAACGGAAGAGTGACTAACTTAAAGTTACAAGTTACTGCAAAAATCGTAACTAAGTTACGTTACATACAACTTAATTGACTCTGAATAAAATTTAATAATAGATGTTTTTCTTGTAAAGCAGCGGGAAAGTAGAAAACCCCGATATTATTACCTGTTTCCTCTGTCCCAGCGACGGGCGCTCGTGAACTTGCTGGTTAAAAATTGTCAAATTTCCTTACTTCTTATGAGGGTTTCAGGTCTGAAAGCCATAACAAATTTTCCGGTATATATTTATTTCAGGCTCTTTAATGTGTAACACTTGGACCTCTAAAATGATCATTCATTCATTAAGCTACCATTTTTTTCACTGACTTGTTTAACGTCTAAGCCAGAAGACGATAGTAGACAGTACAAATTGCAGCTGTAACCAAAGTGATTGCTACATTTATAAACGGACCGTATATATTGAAATACAAGTCTGTATTTGAAAGTATTTTAAACTTTTAATTATTTCTCTCGAAATATTCGATATTCTTGAATATCCTTGCTATCATTGTTATGATGAATTTCAACACTTTTCAAAAATATGATGAAAATAAGCATACAAGCAAGAATTATTTGTATGAAAAGTGTTAGTGAAAATTTTATAATTCTTGGAAATACTTTGGGGCTATCCATGAATTAGGTAACTTAAGGGGTGGAGGGAGAGGGTCGAAGAATGTTACAATCCATTATATTGGGGAAGGGGTAAACCGACACTGTTACATAATATTTGCAACAAATCAACCCTAAATGAAATCCATGTTTCAAAAAAAAAAAATTTCCGATAGAATAAGTCTTAGAGGTTGCTAAAGGTCTTTGAAAAATCTCATTATTATTTCAAAAAATAAAATAGAATGAGAATTATCGGAAAGATAAGGAATAGTGATTAATATTTCTTAATAGGTGCACAACTTCTGGTAATATAACTTTTAAAATATTCAGTACTCTATTATTTGGAAAACACAACCTCCTCACCTCAAAATAAGTTTGAGGTTATACCCTCTGAAATTATTCCTATGTCAAAAAAGCTACTGACTTTTTTCCGATAAACAAGTCTTCAGAGCTAGCTATATGTAATTGAGCAGTTAAAGTGTGATTTAATACATCGAAATATTAGTTTATTGAAAAAAGAAAACATACGATTAAAATTTTGTTAACCAGTGCACAATTTATATGAGACAGTTTTTTAAATATTTTAAGTTGCATTGTTTACAAACTTGGCTCTATCAGTTTTACCCGATGTTGAGTTCTTATAGGAAGAATTATTAATTTTTCGAATTAAATCAATAGCGCTTTTTCTATTTTTCTTGTGATGAAATTGATACTCTGATAAAAGTAGATGAGAATACTATTATAAACAAACAGTTATCTGATATTGTAATCGTTGAAATCATACAGTTTTTCGCAGGAATGAAAATAGCTCCAGATTTTGTAGCTAAAAATTCTATTTCATCTTGTGGGAAACTGATGAAAGCTTCGCACAAATAAAATATTTTGAAAGTTATATCATCAAAAATTGTCTTCCTATTAAAAGAAATTAACCTCCATTTCTTACAATTTCAATAATTTTTTTTTCGATTTTCAAAAAACAATTCAAGATTTTTAACAACCTCTAAAAATTATATAATCACAAGAAAAAAAATCTGCCTGCTTCGCGGACAGATTGTCATGGCGCGCTTTGCGCGCAGCTCGCTTCGCTCGCAAGTTTGAGCGCGCCTGGGGCGCGCGATTCGGTCTTCGCGCTTCGCGCTCTGAAACATATGGATCACGCGCTTCGTGCTCGGTGTTATGTGTGTTTCATGTACAAATTACTAAATTTGTTTTTGATTTCAAATGAAAAAGGAAATTTATCTACTTGAGGTTCTATCGGCCTTAAGGAATACATTGTCGTCATAATATTCGCGCTTGATTTTCTGCGCTCGCAGTATAATATATACCAATAAATAGTTAAAAATGCGATTAGAAAATTATCCTAATGATTTACGATTGGTATTATGAAGAAATATCTAACGGCAATTTAATTTGACTTTTTAAAAGTACAAATTCTGCCCTTCTGACATTTTTTCGTATCTCGCGTTATTTGGCTCAAAATTTGAGTTTTCAATTTTTTTCAAAATTTAGAAATTTGTTATGACAATCTTGTAGGGTTTTCGAAACGCAAAATTTCTCTACTCTTGACTTTTTCTTAAAATCGTGCATTGTTTACCTTAAAAATTTTAAGTTTCGTTTCTTTTTTTGAATTTTGAAAATGCCATAACTCTCATAATTTTTTTTTATCGAAAAAAGTCATAAGGATAAATTTTCGAATTTCCGAGCACCACAAATAGTCTTACATATAATTTTCAAGCTCGAAAAAAAATAGTCTGAAAAATCTTTTAAATGCTCTCACTTTTTGAATTTTCATCCAAAATGGCTAGCTAACGAATTTAACCTTCAGTTTTCGACACTAAAAGAGTGTACCAAAGGCCAATCCAATAGATTCATTCTTTCGTAAGTTATCGTGCTCAAAGACAGACGTACAAAACGTGGTCTCAAAACGTGGACATTTGACAAAAACGCGGTGAAAGGTCAAATTTCACACAAATCTAATACTTTTTCTGATGAGAATGTGAAAAATAGGGAGTCACTTTTTGTGAAAAATGAACAGCTTCAGGGGGTGATATTTTAAAATTCTTTCCTACCGAAGAAATTTATTTTCATAAATATTATGGTTTTACTTAGTTTAAAATTTATATCACCAGATATTGTGCTCCTACTAAAACATATTATTCTTAAAGACTTGGAATTCTACTTCCTTCTTTATTTTTATCTTTTTAAACTCAACATAAGTGATGCCTATGAATAACAAATATGTAAAAACGGTGTCAAGATGACACCGGCCGACAAGATTCCAGAACCAGAAACCAAAGTATACTTTTCCGAAGGTTTTTGGTGCGCTAAACAAGAATCTGGCCTCAGAATTGCTCCTACACGTCCGGTTTTCGAGATATCCTCAGCTAAAAGTGCGAAAATCGCGGTTTTTGCCTATATTTGAGGTTATGTAGCATAACGATTTTAACTTTTATTGCAAAATTACTGGCAGCATCTTAAAGTACAAGCCTTGCCCTTTTAAATGCGCTCTAGTGTGCTCAAGAATAATTTTTTTCTTTGAGATATCCAATATTGAAGTTTACTAAACGTGAAGGTGTGCAAAACTTGGGAAATTTATGTGTATTCCAAACTTCAATATTGGATATCTCAAAGAAAAAAAATGATTTTTGTGCACACGAAAGCGCATTTAAAAGAGCAAGGCTCGCACTTTGAGAAGCTGGCAGTAATTTTACAATAAAAGTTACAATCATTATGTTACATTACCTCAAATATAGGCAAAAACCACGATTTTCGCACATTTAGCTTAGGATATCTCGAAAATCTGACGTTTCTGGTTCTGAAATTTGTTCGAATTTTGTCGGCCTGAGTTATTTAGCAATTTCTTATTTTAAATTTCTATTTTGAGATAGGTGCGTGAATCACGTATCTGACATGCTGTAAACGCATGTTTTTGATTAGACGAATATTTGACTTCAGTAATATGAAATTACTTAAGGCGAAAACAATACGTAATCGAATAATATATTATTTTCAGTCTTCAGCTCTTGAAGCAGTTAGTTTGCTGAACAAATAACAGTCGTAAGACCCTCATGAATATTTCGTTGACTAACCAAATTTATTCGTTGTTGTTTTAAGCGAATATTTGTTCATCGAATAATTTTCTAGATTATTGAAGCCTCATCGAATGAGTACTTTATTGAATCAATGAAAATTTTGTCACATCAACCAAAATTTGCTTGAGTTACCGAAATTTTCATGATTATCCAAGAAAAGGTTTTTTTTGATTCCAGAAAATTTTGTTTCTCAGTGAAATAATTACCAGAATAATTTTCGAAATATATCAACTGTTTACCTATATTGTTTCCCCCTTTTTTTAAATGTATATTCTGGTTTTAAACGCAATCATATAGTTCGAATTTGAAAGAAGTTCAAATAAATTGAAAGAATGTAGAAAAAAGTATTGCAAATAGATGAGGAAAGTTATATTCACTTTTTGTATATTAATCTGATGAGAGAAGTTTACTAAATTTTCATCAATTTTTTCGAAAAATCTCAATACTTATTGAAAATAATCAGGAGGAACTCAATAGGAAAGACCGGGGCGAGATGAGCATACTTGTCATTTTTAGTGAAATATTTGCAATCTATAGTAGTTTTTCAAAATTTAATTGGCTCTCCATATTCTTTAAACCTTTATGCATCAATTTCATAGAAGACAAAATATTCTGAAAATATTAATTACGACAAAAATATGAAAATTATAAACTGTACACATGTCTCATCTTGCCCCAGGCTGTGGGGTGTATAGGGGCGAGATTAGACACGCTAGATATTTATTACTTTTCGTTGGAAGAAGATTATTTTTCGCGTTTTTTGTGCACATAAACGACTATTTATAGTCTTCTGCAAATAGAAATCGGTATAAGTTCGATTATTAGTCAATTTGATAAAACATTTTTTTCTATAAATTTCAATTTTTCTCATTTGAAGTAACTGAATCAGAATATTTGAGATACAGTTTTCAATTAATGTCCTGACTAAAACGTGTTGTTGAATTAACCTTCATTCTAAATTTTCTATATAATTTCACGATTTGTTAAAAATGATTTTAAAATTATTTCTTCGAATTTCACACCTGAAAACCATAACTTCGCACTGGATAAAAATGAGTGATTTTAATGCAAAATTTGAAGAAATAATTTTAAGTATAAGTTTTAGAAGCTTTCTGAAACTTGTCAGTGTCAATAAAAATGAAAATTTTGCCTTGCATGTGCTAAGAAAACAACTTCAAAAATACAATTTATAAATGAAACGAGCTGCAACTGCTCTGGCTCTATAATTCATTTGTAAGATAGATTTTACAACATAGAGTTCACATTTTAATATTTACCTATTTTCAAAAATTGCATTTGAAACGATTCAAAACATTCAAGAAAAAGTTTTTCGCTTGCACCATAAACAGGTTATGAACGGTCAGTGACAAGCAGGTCAAGAGCGTCTCATCTTGCCCCATAAGCCCAGCTCATTTCGCCACAAATCACAATTTTTATTAAAACATCAATATCACCTGTTTTATTGACTGATTGTGTATAAATGCATTAGTATATTAAAGATCAATAAATAAACTTCACAATAAATCTTTGATTGAAATTATTATCGCTTATTTCCAATAATTTCCTTCCCTTTAAAAATACCAAAGAAGAATAGGATTCGAGTGTTGAAATTTCATTCGTTTTCATTCTTAGTTTATTTACTTCATTTATTTACTCATTATTTGTTTTCGAGAAATTCAATATCACTATTTCTGTTATTTCTGAAAAGAATAACAGCAAAAACTACATTTTCGAGAGGAACTTTAGTGCCTCATTTAACGCCGTATGCTCATTACGCCTTGGTAACCCCTATTTTCAACAAATAAACCCCATATGAAATCCATGTATGAAAAGTTTAAGTATAACGTTAAAGCTTAGTAATTACAATAGAAGATTGTATTATCGTTGTGAAGACTTCAATATCAGTGTAATTAGATTAGGTTTTGATTTTTGTCCCTCATTCTGCACACTTAATATCCGTAAAAACAAAGCTTTTTCACAATTTCTCAAACTTCTAAGGTAAATGTTCCAGTTGGAGCGAGTGTAAGGATTTGTGCGGCATATGTTTCTTGTAAAAGTATTTTAAATCTCATGAATCGAGAAGAGTTCCTAATATCGCACAGTTTGAACATTTTTCATCAACATTTTGTCTGCTCATCGATATAAGCAAACAATGTTTATTGAAAAATGGAAAATCTTTCATGCTGATCCGATGAACTTATTTGGGCGAATGTATTATTTCTCTGACCCAGTTTCGGCGAATCGAATGTGCCAGTTTGGGCGAGCGACGAAATTTTTGATTTCCTGCAGTAGTGGGATATCGTCATTGATACTGAGACCAAATTCACGCTGTCCCGAATAGGGCGGGAAAAAATGGCTGACAAATTGTAATCGTTTCGCGTACATTTTAACTCGAGTGATAGCCACCCTCGCTCCTCTCGGGTGGCTAACTTCACACTCGTCTTAAATCTCTCGCTTTTTCGAATTGTCGCACAATATACTATCGTTCTTCCATTTTAAAGCAATAACTTGATAATACGTTAATTGATGGATGTGACATAGCCTACTTACAACTTTCAATAAAGTTTCAAGTGTTACAAAATATTATAAAGTTTGATAAAAGAACGCACTCATGTAAAATTTTAAGGTTCATGGAGACAATAAGAACGCTACACTGGAACCCCACTATAGAGACCGTGACGGGGGTACCCTCAATGGCCTTCGTTCCATCTCGGGGATCTCCAAACAATAAACAATCAGGGACGTGTGGAACATTTCCTAATATTATGCAATCTCCGAAGGTGAGTACGAACGTGAGTACCCGCGCACTGCGCCTTTGTCTATACGCTATACATCAATCAACAGCATTCTGAAATTCTTATTGAGATCGAGATGAAATTCACTTTCTTATGAACCCTTTTATGCAACAAAAACGGTATACAAAAGGGCTTACAAATCAAAAATAGACTTTCAACTATCTCCTTTTCAGCTCATTAGAGACAAATTTATAACAAATCCAATTTAAAATAAAAAAAATAATAATAAATCCACTAATCTAATTTGTTAAGTAATAAAGCTAATTACACTTAACCCTCTCCCATTGAGGGTACCCCCGTTACGGTTTTCATAGTGGGATTCCAGTATATTTAACTTCAGTCTCGGGTATAGTCTGCTATGTGAGGCTCTTTCGAAGACTTCTACGATGTAAATAGTTAGGGCCGTGTGAACCATTTCCAGTAGGAATACATTATATTAATTGAATGTGTTTTGTACAAGTGTAGATTTTTGTTATTATAAAGGATGGACCTTTTTTAATAATAAAGACTTATCAATGAAAAGAGAATTTTGCGCGTGTATTCGAGAATAAATGCGGAATATGCACACCAGTATTCGAACTGCCCGCTTTGTGGCTACGGGATTGCAGAAATCTGCTGAGCTCACGCACTTCTCTCTTGATCCCTCGGACCCCCTCATCGACGAATGCAAACCAGCAGCAATTCTAAGAAGATGGTGAAAAGAAGCGAATTAAATCGAGAGTTGAGCGTAATTAGGAAAATTAGTGTCCATAAATCATTATAAATCAATTTATAATAATATATTTCAATATAATATACAAAATTCCGCGTTTTGGAAATACTTTAATCAAGTGCGAAACGCGAGACACGTGATGAGAATCCATTCGCTATAGCCGAAGGTGCTTTCACAAAAGAGAATTCACAATCAACAAATGACAGTTGTCAGTGATTTCACTTTTAATTTTAAAAGGTTTCTGGACAAATATGGGGGCAATACATAAACCGAGCGCGCAGCGCGAGGTAAATACATCATCCTTCGAGAAGCGCGAGATCCGACAGACTCGCGCCTTAGACGCGCTCAAACCGGCGAGCCGCGCGCGAAGGGTGCGGTGAGAATGTGCTCACGCAGCGGGCAGATTTTTTTTCCATCATTCTGTAAAAAAAAATGTGAAACCGAAAAAATTGAATTATTTGAAATTTAATCTTTTAAAGCTAAGCAATAGTCACTTCTATTTGGAAGCATTTAATATAGAAAAATTGCTAAATTTAAGCACTCAAAGGTTCAAAATTATAAAAATTTGCAATTTAGAACAGTGAAATTTGATTTGAAACTCTTTGATTTTAATTACTAAAATAGAGGAAAGATTTTACATATTGCTTGAATGAAGTTAGTCAATTTCGAAGCGGTCAAAATTGTTGAAGAATTCAAAAAATAGATTTTTGGAAATGAAAAAGCTCTCGAAGAGGAAAAACTTCGATTTGGAAGCGAATCAGGCATAAAAGATTGAAATTTTGAGCGAATAAAATTAAAACATTGGACATCATACACAATTTAAAAAATAGAGTTCTGAAAATGGAAATTGAACACAATTTCGTTAACGAAATTCAATATAGATTTTGTTTTTGATTCTACGACTTTTTATCAGAGCATTACAAATTTTATCATTTTTAACTAAAATACAAAAAATTAATTAAGTATTTTAAACTATGATGTGAAAATCTCCAATATCAAGATCACGATTTCTGAAATTCGAATTATTGTAAACTTTTGTAACAATTTCAGTCTTGCACCAAGGATCACCAAGTTGATAGGAAATATTACACATTTCAAGTATACAAAAACCTAACTGAATTTCAGGAATATTTTAGAATATTCCAGAAGTTTTTTTTAATGATCAAGAACATAAGTATGAAAATATTTCAAGCCTTACCTAGTGCATTTCGAAATAATTTTGTTACGATTTCCATGTTACATGGGAGTGGGAAGAGGCACAAAATTGGGAAATAATGTGTTACGTAGTTTATGGATGGCCTCTTACTGAATTTTGTTACTTAGAAATGCGTTTCTTTATCAGTAAGATTTGTTTCTTGCCTGGAATGTTCTATTTAAGCTCAAAAATCGGCTGAGTATAATTCTCATAAGAAAAGTTTACTAAATTTATTAAATTTTCTCAAGAGAACCTAATACCTTATGAAATTAATCGAAAGAAACTGAAAATTCAATCTTGAAATAATTAAAGAGTTAACTGTGGAATGAAATTTTAATTTTTCCAATAAATACACTAACATAGCTCGATTACACATCTTTGGAAGGGTTGAGTTGACCACTTCATTTTATCTTATACATTTTGTACAAATATGTTTTAAGTATTACACTTTGAAAAAGCATAAAAAGGTTATGTTAAATTTAGTGGAGTTTGACGATTATTTCAGTTTCTTATTCACAGGAATTTCATAGTGATCAGAGATGAAGCCTCGGCTCCACAAGTGTACACTTGGGTGGTGTGAAAAATGCAAAAATCAATTTTTTTTTTTAAGAGATGGCTCATTTTATGAGGTTTCAAAAAAATTAGTACGTATTTTTTTCCGATCAGACAATATTGGAAGGTGCCACCCACCCGCTCTATTTTTCTATAAGAATAACACGGAGAAACCCCCGATTTCTACAAACATGAGATTGGGAGGCGACATTTTTAATAAAACAAGTGGAAATTACAGGGGTTTCTCCAAATGATCCTCCAGTTCTAAATCCCCCTGATAAATTATATAAATTGAGGCCACTACTGGATGCACTTCAAGAAACTTTCACAAAATACTGAAAACCAGGCAAGTATCAGTTTGTCGATGAATCTATGATCAAATTCGAAGGTCGAAGTAGCCTAAAGCAATATTTGCCAGCAAAACCAATAAAACCGGGATATAAGCGTTGGGTTCGCGCAGATGAGTCAAGTTACGTGTGTGAATTCCAAGTCTACACCGGTAAAAAGGAGAGTTTTGAGAAACAGGACTACGAGTTGTCAAGGATTTGACGCGTGAAATTCTTGGAAAGGATCATCGTGTTTATTTTGACAATTTCTATACTAGTGTTGATTTATTGATTTCGCTAAAAGACGACAGAATATTTGCTTGTGGAACTTGTCGCACGGCAGAGCGTTGGCAATTTATGACTAAGGTTTTTCCCTTTTGTGCCCCTTCGATCCACAACAAACGCACTCGACAGTGTTTTTTAGGTTTGAGTTAATTACTGTATGATAATGTATTTAATTCATGTTTTTATTGAATAAAGGAAATAGGTGGATTGCGAGTGCGACTCGGCAGGCAAGGTTTGCACGGTGTTCTTCACTCGGGACACGATCTCCGCCAATCAGACTGGGGTCCTAGTCACCCAAGCCTGATTAGGGACCGGTAGGTTGCCTCTAGGGGACCACAGGGTCGCTTACGAACATCCATAAGTCACACTAGGGACCGATCGATCGCCTCTTGGGGACCACAGGATCGCTTAAGCAAGTTCATAAATCACACTGGGGACCGGTAGGTCCCCTTTTTGGGGACCACAGGGCCACTTACACATCCACATATACGTGACATGGGGGACCAGTAGTTCGCCTTCCAAGGGCACCTTTACGCCGACAATACAAAGACAATACAAATCTTCACCCACCGAAACATATGTCAACCCCAGACCCCATCTTCACACTCATTTGTCCCCCTCGCATCCAACCCCAATTTCTCTGAGTCTTCTCCAGCAGCTGTACTCACGAACCAATCTTCAGAGGTCTCGAAATGTGACGATGTTCTCAAACTAAGTGTTTCCCTCATTCGACTCTCCCCCAAGATAAACACCCCACTGGAAGTATGCGGCGATCGACTCCCTACGAGTCAACCCCTACCTAAAAGGAGGCCACAAGTGCTGCAAAACGACCCCTTCGAATTACGAGTGAAATTAGTGCGGGTGCACGAAATCCACGATGGGGCAAGAGACCTCATGGAATAGAAGTTGTGGGACAAGTGTTTCTTCGACGGTGCCCTGCCCATCCAGCGCAAGCTACAGATACACGCCATAGGATCCCAGGAGCCCCCACTGGTTGGTTCCCGACCCAAACGTGGAAGAACCTAAGTCACAGGAGGACCCCCCTCCCCCCTTCTCAACGGCGGATGAATCTCGCACAACGTCCGCATTTTGCCAATATCGGTCCTTCTCAGGACCCCAAAAACATCGGCCCTTCTCAGGGCCACTCACACGTTTTTAAAGAGAAATTCACTGTTTCTTGCGTCCTACAACGAACCGCCTGGGCCTGAACCAACTCATCCTTCCTCATACCAAAATTGTATGTGTTCTGTCACCCTACTCTCTTCTCCCACTGAGGGTACAACCCTTGGGTACCTCAACACTCTCCGTCCCCATAACCTAGGTACCCTACCCTT
>JAUMHM010071278.1:0-14066 GCA_032362435.1 Melikaiella ostensackeni
ATTGAGCTACCATTTTTTCTTCACTTACTTTTTTAATATCAAAGCCAGAGGACTCGAATTTTCTCGCCGATAGTAGGAATTGATGTCTTCAAAACTAAGAACCAAAAGTCGGGGCCAAAAGTCGAGGCCTCTCCCTTCTTAATAATTTATTTTTTACGGGGATTCATTTTCAAGCACGTTATCTTGAGAACAAATAAAGATAGGAAGCCGTTTGATAACTCTACATGCGCAATTTTGTGATGCGAGTGCGGTCCAATGATTAAATTTAAGATAAAATCGCTCATACGCAAGAAATATAATTTTGAATATTTCTGAACTTAATGAGTCTTGACGCGTGGAAGGCAGACAGCAGGACGAGTACTCTACGATTTTTTCGTTTAGTCCTCTCACTTTGGACGTGAATATCTCTGGGATGAAAAATGATACGAAAGTAAACTAAACTGCATGTAAATTTCTGCTTATTTTTGCGTTGATTACATTTTAAATGGTTATTTTGCATAAATATGGCGAGGAATTGTCATCGTTTATTTGCTGAAAAACACCAAACTAATGCCCTTCAATTACTAAATAGAACCATATACAGGTAGGTCAATTTTGAGAAGTTGCTGTATTGTCAAAATTACCTAAAAAATTTAGAACACTTTTCTCTTCATTCTTCAATGTCTTAAGAATCCACATCTTTTTGAAAAAATGAAATATTTCCATAAACATGACTGTTAATATAGTTTTTAAGTAACAAAATTATGTTGAATACTACTGCACCTGCGACTGCGAATGAATGTTGTAAAAATATTTTAATTTTCTAGTAATTCAATTATTCAAAAACGTTTGAATAATAATTGCGCATTAGAAGCAATTACTTAATTGAAGTATACCGGTATATTCAAAAAGGCGCCTGGACTTTGAAGAACAGTAGCACTTTGCTTCTGGGTCCTTAGTTCATTGTAATATTTGCGCGCTGTACGGCGCGCAGATATTACATCTGCACCCCGTCCTACTGATACTGATATTTATTACTTTGCATTGTTATTAATGATGGTATTTTGTGAAGAGAAATTGTTTTTAAGAAAAAATATTCAAAACATGAATCTGACTTAGTTAAAAATTAATTATTGAAAACCAAGTTATTATTTGACTAATTTTCAAACAAAAGTGTTATTTATCACATACTAAATATTCGTCTATTTTAAAATTAAAGATAAACTAAGAAATTTGTTTCAATCAAAAAGATGTTCTTTTTTTTACCGTATAGCAATGCAGTATGCCCTATGTACAGATATCGTTGATGTAAAAATTTAAAAAATAAATAAATATACTTCCGAAAAGGTCACCTAAGAATACTGACTTGATACTTGGTGTACGACTGTAAGGGTTCCTTTTGCATCCTATTTGAAAATTTCAAAAGGATTTTTGGGGCAGATTATTAGAAATGTAGTTATTAACATTTTTGTTTAAAAAAAACTTTTTCAATATCGGCAAATATTAAATGAAGACTAAAATGTAGATAAAAGTTGTAGATCTCATTGCAACGCATATTTTTTTGTATGTACACATTTTCTCTGAACCTAATATTTTTCGATGAAAATCGTTAGGGGACCTTTTCGGAAGGCCTGATTTGAAATTGATTCCTGGCTTATTTTGTTCACCATTTAGATAAATTTCAACTTATTTAAGAGGATACAATTTTTACCCAAAATTTATAAAATTAACAATCCAAAATAAAAAATTTTTAATTCTTAAGGATAGGTGTCCTCATAAGGGTGGAGTGAAAATGCTGAAATTAATCAAATCGTTT
Source organism: Melikaiella ostensackeni (assembly GCA_032362435.1). Classification (NCBI taxonomy): domain Eukaryota; kingdom Metazoa; phylum Arthropoda; class Insecta; order Hymenoptera; family Cynipidae; genus Melikaiella; species Melikaiella ostensackeni. Next base: position 1,796 of record JAUMHM010071278.1, read on the forward strand.
TGGCCCAGTGAAAAAATCTGTTGGTTGGTATCCGAAAAAAGTGAGAAAAAAAATTGATATCGGTTAATATCTTCTGCTTTCGTTCAGTGACATCTTTACTGGTTTTTTGAAAGATGTCGTTTTTTATTGACCTAAGTATTAAAATCGTTTTCAGAAACTTTTTGTATTGGCAATAGGGTCTTATGATTATGTGATAGGCTGAAACGTTTGCCAAACTCATATAATTCACTGCATGTTATATCACATAATCATAAGACCCTATTGCCAATATAAAAAGTTTCTGAAAACGACTAAAAAATCTCTAAAAAGGATAATTTAAAAAATTGATTTTGTACCATTTTTGATTATCTTTGAAACATCGATTCTCAAATAAAAATTATTATATAAAAATTATATTTAATAATCATCAATTCAGTATTGCTTGAGATCTGAGAAGTTCAGTTTTATTTCAAGTGTTTTTTACTTCAAGTTGCTCGTATTTCAAAAATTCACCTTTTAAGTTGTGCTTTTTTAATGCTTTGAATCAGAATTTCTTTTTTGAATGCTTATAATTAGAGATTGTAAAGTAGTGTCTGCTTTTGAATTCAAATGCTTCAATTAAAGACTTTATATTTTTACATTTTTCCACATTTTACAAGTACCATTTTTTGATTTCCTAATTTTGAAATTAAAATTGATTTCATAGCATATGGCAGCTTTAATCTACCAATTCTGTATCTTAATTTTAGTCACGTTTATTATTTAAATTAACGATTGGAAATAGAATTTTCGTTCATAACTAAACACTTCTAAATCCGAATATTTTTACATTTATTGCCCCCTAAAGAAGATCCTTCTAGTATTTAAAATTTTTTCCTAAACTTGAATACAAATTTAAATACAAATTTGATTGTTAGTTTCAAACTAAGCTAGCAAGTCATTGGCAATCATTTGCTGTTTTAGGTTACATTTTGTTGCAAGGCTATGTTAAAATACAAATTATAGGACACCCTCTTCGTATCAGTTTTCAGCTAAAGTTCAATTTAAATTAGAGGGCTTGAGGAATGGATTTTTGGTGGTTTTAAATGGATCCAACGTATTGATTCTGGTCAACGAATTTCCTTTTGGAAAAATTGGGACTTTAATAATATAATCTTTTGCAATCGAAGAAGCAAGATAAAGCCATGCTGACTTAAAAAATGGCTCAATTTATGAATTTTTAAACACAAGTCTTGTGAATCTTGGATTTTTTTTCAATTTGAAGGCTTTCAATCTCAAGGTCCTTCATTTATTTACTTTTTGAAAAAGGAATTTTTCTAAATTACGATTAAGTGGTTTTCAATTTCAAAGGCTTATAAATTTATAAATTCAAAATGTTGGCATTATTTGAAATGTATCTACTTTATAATTTGGAATCTTTGAAATTCCATTCTAAACTTCTGCATTCGAATCCTTTTTCCCCTATACCAAAAAAATTATTCAATTCAAAGTAGAATTAATTTCTTTAGACATTTTTATGAAAGGCATAAAAAGTTTGATATTTAGAACACTCATACTTATTCTTAAGCCCATAAAAAATTGCTTACGTCGATGCTTAAAAAGCCCCAGTGTTCTTGAAAAGATAAAAAGATAATTTTCATCTCTATTATTACAAATTGTCAAAAGACTGGGAGGAATAAAATATTATATTAACCTAGTTATGAATTTCTGAATGAAGTCTTTGTGGAATTAGGCTTTTATATTTCAAGTTTCATTAAAATTATGTATATTTTTGTTAGTTGCTAATTTATATATTTTAAATGAATAATCAATAATAGATTTTTTGAGCACTTCTTAATAATAATTTTTATATCTTTCAAAATTAATTCATGCGAAATAATTCCCATCGTATTACGTACCTATAAAGTTTTAAATCGCTTTTCAGGTCTCGTTTTGTCACTAAAGTTCGCTGGACAGTTAAATCCGTAATCAAAAAGAGGTGCAGAATACTTTGGCGACTGAAGTAGAAGAAAATGGTTGGCTTCGTCGGAAGTTACCTTTGAAAAGTGTTACATCCGATGACATTTTAGATTTCCCAGAAATGACGGAAAGAGATTTGAAGATCTTATTCACTGGTTCATACCAACTGAGCCAAGCGATATCTTATTTGGCAGAAATGATGAATAAAGATGGGAAACTGATGATTCAGTACGTTAAAGACCAGTCAAATGTACTCAAATTGAAAGTTTCATCTTCTCATATTTCTCGCACAGCATACAGATACTTCTTCAGATATAGGTCTAACAGTGTTGATGTTTCTCGTTTGACGCATCACACATGCGAATGTGCTAATGGAAAACGGACTGTTGGTTGTTGCACTCATATTGCTACAATCGTGTATTATTTATCTCATGCTAGATACTTATTCAAAGTTTTTAAACCAGCGAAAATAGTAAGTGATGTATTTAAGAAAAATAATTACATTCCAGTAATTGAAAGTGACAGTGAAAAAGATTAAGAGAAATAATTACAATAAAAGTATTGGGTTTTGTGTGAGGCAAGGGGAATCACACGAAAAAAGCACCCCGTTTCGTGAGAGGCGAGGGAAATCACACTAAAAAAGCACCCCGTTTTGTGAGAGGCGAGAAGAATCACACTAAAAAAGCACCCCGTATTGTGAGAGGCGAGAGGACTCGCACTCAAAAGCACCCCGCCTTGTGAGAGGCGAGGGAACTCCCTCTAAAAAAAGCACCCAAATAAGGAGTTCGAAATCGTATTGCAACCTCCTCGTGATGAACTCTGTAAACTATAATTTTATAGGCCAACTGCAGATGATTCTTATTTAAATACTTTCTATACATAGAATACTAACATTCTTTTCTAACTTTTTTTCGTGAATATTTTCCAACTATTTCGTTTGGTGTGTCACGTTATATCACAGCAATCATAATTTCACTACAGGGTAACGTTTTCAAAATGCGCATTTGTTTTTCATAATGTTATCTATAAAAGAAATGAAAAATAAGTGATTCCTTAAAATACAAGTGCACCATTATTCCAGCCGACCACTTAATTACACTAATAAAGTGTCAATCAAACAGTGGAGTTCGATGTGCCCGGGTAAAGCGAGAGTGTGCTGTGTGCTGTGCGGCATGCATGATTTTCATCATTTTTCGCCATGACGTATCACCACGAAAAATCTGACAAGAATGTATGTTGAAGCAGACACTTCAAGATTTGTTCTGGAAAAAAAATTGGAGGCGTACCTCTAAAACATAACCTCGATAATATATTTTCAAAATTTGAAAGCATTTTTCTTACCCCTATTTAAAAATCCAAACTTTTTTCTGAAAGTAGTCTTTTTGATTAACACAACATATATTTCGTTCGTCAAAATCGGCTCAGCTGTTTTCGAGAAAAACCCATTTTTTAAGGTTGAAATATGCAGCATTTTATATGCTTATCCCCTTAGGCCCTTTCCATGGGTACCGGCACAGGGATCAAACCCCAGTGGGAAAAAAACTTCCAATACACACATTAAAATTCAGTCAGGTTTTTGCAACGGAGTATAATTTTCGTTTTTAAGTGTTTCGAGTGGATGTTTGGAAATTTGTTTGTGGGTTTTTCGAAGCCCAGAGTTGATGTCTCCATTCTCCCGTTGAATTTTTCATTTAATTCTAGGAATGGCTTTTCATTATTAGGGGTTGTTTCCAGAAAATTATGTTTCAGTGTTTCGTAATGCAAAACAATAGCCCAAACCTTTAGACGTGTTTCTTCTGGTGCTAATATGTAATTTCAGATTAGGGGTAAGTATTTCGTGATATAGGATGGATTTAGAAGATTGGTTTTTATGGTTTTAGGAAGCCCTAAATGAGAACTTAAGTATAGTATGGTGAGACTTGCAACTTTGCCACAATTTTTGTTAAGGGTAGTTTTTTAGGATTAGGGGCTGCTTTTGGGAGATTTGCTTTAGTAGTTCCAGAGAGATTGGAATAAGCCCTTAAATATAGTATGATCAGATTTTTGACGTATGCATAATTCGTATTAAAAGGTAGTTTTTGAGTGGTAGGAGTTAATTTTGAAAGATTTGTCTTTGTAGTTTTAGAGAGCCCTAATTATGATTTGAGTTATAGCTCTATTCAATGTTACATTCCCGTGTCATTACATCAGCTTAACATTAAGCCAGCGTAACCTCTTGTTCGTTTTTTTTTCTATAATTTGGCAATAAGGCATTTAATTAGCCCTTAACAAGTCCACGATTATGATATATCATAACTCGATCCGACAATATGGTGACGTTATCTTCCCTCGTGAAAATAAAGACCGAAAAAAGACCGATTCCAAACCTCTTGCAGACAGGGTTTGAACTTTTTCTGGTATGCACCTCTTAGGCTGTGACTGGCTTACTTTTATGGTATTGAAATAGACACTACTCTCTCTGTCTGACACATAGTTCTGTATCTACAGACTCTCTGGCTGGGACGAGGGGCAAATAAAACGTGGTAGGATGGAGGGTAAGTGGAGGAAAAACAAAGACGGCGGGTTCATAAAGAAAAAAAGATGGCGGGTTGGGGGAGGAAGTACAAATGTCAGGAAGAAAGTGAAAAAGGTGGTAAGGTAAAAGGGGGGAGGGGAAGGAAAATAAAATGTTGAATATGGAATAATTTGGTGGAAGGAAATGAAAATGTTGGTGAGGAATGATATTCGTAGGGAGGTAATGAAATTGGCAGGACTGAAGTGAGTTGGGGGAAAAAATTGGTGGGAAAATGAAAATTTCGGAGAAAAATCAAATTCGTGGGGAGGAGAGTTATGAGTTTTTGATGAGGTTTTTTTTTGGCGGGAGGAGGAGGAAGAAAGGTTAATTCAGGCGAAGGAATAAGAGCTTTAGCTTGAGTTTCTTCAAGTTACCGGAAGGAGGATCAAATTTAGACGGAACGCTTAGAAACAGGTTTCGAATTAGGAAGGGGATCCAAGTTGATTTAGCCCTGTGTCTCCAGCAGCCAGGCGTCCAGGCCTTTCATCCCAATGGGCAGAATCGACTGGCTCCTCGGAGGTGGCAAGTCAGTTCGGCTTCCAGCCGACTGGATAAATTGCTGCCAAAAGTCGCCCCTTTCCATGGTCCAAATAGCAAACAGCGCTTATATACGAGGGGAGGTGGATGGCGTCTGCATCCTTTGTAAATACTTTTCAATGACGAAGTACCTCTCTTGTCGGCAGCGAAAGGTGAGCTTGTGCCTCTCAAGATTCCCAGGGTAAGCTAAATTCTCTGGAAAGAACACTAACCTGCGTTTCAGCTTAGTGTATATCGCGTGAGTGTTCCTCTGGATCGACAGTAGATACCGTGGGTGCTCGTCCGACGGTGGAGATGGCAGCCAGCGAGTAACTGACGTCAGTACGCCGTGGATTTGACATAGCCTTCGTTCCTCGGATGTGGATACAGGCCCAGATAGGAACGTCTTTTGTGGAATGGAGGCCCCTGTTACCGGAGGGCAAGCTCCTTCGATCGTTGGCGCAGTCTGGTATCCCACGGTGCAAAGACTCTGGTGCTTGGCTTCGAAGAGGCGGGCTTGGTAGCAGGTCTGGCGCTGGCGGGGATTCTTCCCCATCCGGCGATGCTCACGGAAACTGGTTGTAAGTTATTGGTCACTGAAGTTGTGAAGTCGAGTACCAGAGAAGGTGCTCGACGACACTGCGTTCAAGAGGCACAAGGCCTGGAAGAGGTCCTTCCTTTTGGCGATCAGTGTTAATGACGTTTGAGGGTCATAGCAAGCTGATGCTTCAAGGAGATTCCTCAGATCAAGTACCGAAAAGGTGCTCAACCGTCCTGCGTTCAAGAGGCACATTGCCTGGAAAAGGTTCTTCCTTTTAGCGATCAGTGTGAATGACGTCTGGATGTCATAGCATACTGATGCTTCAAGGAGAAACACAAGAAAGAAAGAAACACAAGACCTGGAAAAATCTCTTCACTCGGCAATCAATGCGAATGACGTCCGAAGATCATAGCACGTTGATGTTTTTCACGTCTGACATTTGAGGTTAAGTTGATGCATTGATAATTGTATACAAGCGACAGTAAATTCGCATGCGCGCATTACGATTATAATCCTATTCAAACTTTATGAGGTTTATACTCGTTCGTGTTGAGTTATAAAATATTCTCGAGAATACGCGATCCTCCAAATGGAGTGAGTTGGGGAGCTTTCGCGAAGCGAAACGAAGGATCAAAATTACTGCCTCCCCTAAGAAGAGGTCACAAATAGAACCTCGTTTCACCTTTAAAAGTCACTTCTCCTCGGCAGCTGAGGAGTTTAGTCTGTCTTCTACATGATTTATACAACCGCTTGGCAGAAGTCGCTTCTTGACAAAGATATTCTAGAGGCAGAGCTCTGTTATCGACATTTATCGACTTCCATCGTCCAATCATTCTCACCTAAAAAGGGTTTGTTTCTGCCTAAATCCCTTCTAGAAGTGGATTTGAGGGTCTCTTCTAAAATGCAGTCAGTTCTACACGTATTACAGCTTTCAAATTAAAAATTTTCAAAATTGAACAATGCAAAATCCAATAGTTTCCAAGTCAAAGTGTATAATATATAATAGCTAAAACATTGTTCAAAAACTAAGAATTGTAAATAGACATCAAGATTAAATTTTTCCAAATTTGAATGACAGGACGTAAAAAATTAAAATCTTTATCTTACAGAAAATCCGAGTTACAATTCGGCATAACTTTCATTTTTCCGAATTGCAATTGGTCATAATTTAACTAACCCGAAAAATAAGTCTTTGACCCATTCTTTCGAAAAAAGAGCGTATCAACTACATATATTACGCTTCGCTAGAGTGTCGTATTTCTATTCACAAGTACATAGAGATAAGACACTCTAGCGAAGTAGAATAATATAGTTGATACACCCTGTTTTCGGAAATTTTTGTTAGTGACTTATTCTTCGGGACAGTCGAATTTTGACTGTACTGAATTGCCATTTACCCTAAGTTTTATTTTTTCGATTCATTATCAGAAGACATGAATTTAAATTATCCTAATTTCCATCTGTCATCATTTTGGTTCGTCTAAATTATCATTTTCCATTTTTTGCATTTATCTGATTTATCAATAAGGATAATTGTCAATCTACCAAATAGCCACTTAACTTAAAATTCATTTACAAGAATCCAGTGAAATCAAGATTATGCCAAATCGTAATTCGGAAAAATTAAGATTATGTCAGATGAAACGGTAATTGGGGAAAATAAACAGTATGACAAAAACATGAGGCAGTTCGTAAAAATTGATAATATCTCAAATAGCAATTCAAAAAGAAATATAGGGCAAATGGCAATTCGGTAAAATAAACATTAAAGTGAAATGTAATTCGGAATAATTGAAATGACGGCGAATGGTAATTCGGAAAAATAAAGATCAGGTCAAACGGCCATTCAGAAAAATAGAAGTTAGGGCAAATTGTTTGTCGGACAATTAAATTTCGATAAAATAAATACTAGACAAAGTGAATTTTGGGGAATATTCATGCGCCTCTATAGACTTTCTCATTTCTTTGATTGTTCGATTAAAGAAAGATACTAACGACACGATAGAGAGCGTGCCGTCCGACGCATTTTGAGAATAAAATTGTTGAGGAAATGTCTGAATCTTCTTACGAGCGATATTCGTTTCGCGTGTCGTTTGGTATTCTTGTAAAGGGTGAATATCGCACGCGAAAGCAAAATATGAAGGATGTTCGTAAACGTGACATACATGTGAGTGCAGAACAGCCGCTTTTGTATGTGTGTCGTAAAACCAAAGGCCGGAAGACTTGGCATGCATGAAAAATAAGTGAGCACGAACCTATCTAGAGTAAGTCCTCTTGTCGATGGCGTCTCACGCCTTCGCTGAATTTGTCGCAGAAAAAGTCTCCACATACGAAAATTTTCTCAATCGAAGTCATATTTGATCCGATTGGCACTGTTGACACTATTGACTTTTGTCAGTATATTGAACAATTATAAATTATCTGCATTGAAAATCAAATAGAATGAGATTAAAATTTCCAGATTGAGGCAATTTTAAATTAAAAATATTCAAATTGTACAATTGTCGATTAAAGCATTAAAGACTGTACACGGTGAAACCTCTTGATGTACTATTTTTCAAAAATCACAATGTATTTGACTATTTGTACGTTACATAATAGGGATTTTAGGGAACTTTTTCACTATTTACTTCTTTGAGCAGTAATTTGCAGCTGTTAGAAGAATTAACAAATTTATTAGAATAAAAACTGAAAATATTGCATTTACTGCTTCTCGTGCATAATGAAAATCACAAATCGATAGAAAATATTTTGATTTAAAGGGAATTCTCTTTTCGCAGATTATTTGGAGTATTTAGACCCATACTGCCTCTGCTTTGTGTGAAAAACAGTCATCGAGTGCTCAAATTACGCCTGATTTCAAGATTAGATGCTCCACTTTTGCCGATTAACAAAGCCCCGTCTAGAAAAAGAATGTTTGAAATAAACGTACAAAGTACAGCGAGTGATTTAAATATTTGGCCGATAATTGAATTGGCCAAATAACCGATGACGCCATGCAATTGCCTTCTGGCAGTAAATAACACGTCTATTTTTTACGGTCCGTACCTCTACATGGAAAATGCTCATTAATAACGATTGCCTCGAGCAACTTTCTGATTTAATTATCTTTAAAATTCATAGTTTTTAAATCACACGTTGAACGTTGAGCAAGGAATGGAATACTGAAATATAGAAAAAGAACGCTCAATAAAAATGGCATATAAAATTAAGTCAGTCACAATTGAGAAGTAAGCCTATTGAAAAATTCCGATAAATTCCTCTGATAATGTCGGTTGGTACAGCGGTATGCAATTATAATAATTGTTATATTTATTTTTCACGTCTACCGCCATGAAATATTTGGTTTGGAATTTCTGATTTAATTAATTCAATGGCAAATATTTGCTGTTGATTTATGATTTTCCTACGATTTCCTGGATACCAGGATTGAATTTCATTAAAAAATCTTTTTCCGGGAAACTGTTTCAAATTTGCACTGCAGTACATGGAAATTTGTTATTTATTTTATTTACAAATCACTCAAATATCAATTTTCGTAGTATTTCATATTCAAAATTGATATTCTTACTTTATCCATACTACATGTGAATATAAACATTTAGAACCAGATAAACATTAGTGCCTTTAATTAATTTTCCAAATTTTCATCATATCTCATTTTGTATAGACATGAGTTTGGAGAAAAATGTCGGCAGGGGAGGATGTGGATTAGTTTCTGAAAAAAGAAAAACAGAGTGACGTGCTTTCTTTCATTTATTTTTACGAGCTCAGAAACATTTACACTTTCAAATGAGCCATAAAACACCCCTGCTCTATAAATCTGAATCAGTGAAATGTCACTGATTTACTAGGCAGTATATCTAGCAGTCTATTCAGCAGTCATAATAAAATAAGACGTCAGTAAATTCAATCCAATTATTTTAATAAAAACGTAAAACCAATAATGTAATCTAATACTAAAAAGTCGTAAAATTTCAATGCTCCCAAGGGACAAGTAATCTCAAACATTGTCTCACTTTTAAGGCTCGACTGCATTTTACGCTTTCGTTAAGTATAAGCAGGCACTTCTGGCGAAATCCTTTCCTTATGATATTTTAGTCACGAATAATAATTGTCCATTTTATAAATAGTTTTACTAAGAAGTCCGCGAGTCCGTCATTCTTGAAGAGCTTGCCACCATAGACGAACCATAAGGGCCAAAAAAGTTTATTAAAAAAATGTGCTGGGTAGCCCCGGCCACCCGAAAATTATAAGATTTGGGCATTTTATCATAATTTAACAACGGAATATCCATTTTAAAAACAAAAACTGCAATATTTTATACACTAGAATAAAAATACTCACCGAAAATCAGAAACTACTGGAGGTTACAGTGTTTACAAAAAGAATATATATACTTGTTTTATGGAGACGAAATATTAAGACCGAGATTTCGTTTGAGCTTTAGAGAGATATGAGTCGGTATATTTTCAAAATTATAGTTTGGAACAGTTGTAAAAGAAGAAGACGTTGATTTTGCATCGTGGAAAGTACAGCTTATTCAAAGTCATGAGTGTTCGGGTCTACCCGACTCTCTCTTCATGTACAGATACTTATTTTCAAATTAACCTGGAAAGCTTGACGTGTGGAAATAAAGTCTAACCCTTCGGGCAGTTAAAACTGGATGAAAAAAGTTGCTGATTAAGCTGTTAAGAGAAGTGACTTTTGAATCCCTGTGTACCTCTGTGACTGCAAGTGTACCTACTCATTACACAATCATTTTCTCGATATCGAGATAATGGATTTATTTACTTAAGAATTTTTTTAAATAGTTGTGTGAAATTATGTTTTATTTGCTAAACAAGAGTGGAAAATATGAATTCATATTCAATTTGATATTTGTCACGGGTGTGTTTGGGTGACCTACCTTAGATTGCGAATGAAAGGGGGTTGAAAGATAAAGGTGCGCCGGCGTGAACGGCTAAGGTGAGGGCTCATAGGCCCTGACGAGTGAAGGGATCTGTGGGGGTTCAGTTACTACTCTGGACAAAAGGGGCAGTGACTGGGGCTTCTTTGGCACTTGTTTCCTCTCGCTTAGAAAAATATCGAGCTCTTTCATAGATGTCGGCTGCACACGTCGACTGCTGAGTGGTGGCAGGTAGACACGGGTGGCGTTTCGTTCCTTTGCCAGGTCCACGGGAGAGGTAGAGCCTTTGGTAGTCGACGAAGTGGTCAGGCTAGCTCCTGGCAGATTTTTCCCTGAAGTCGGGGGAAGTGCAGTCTGAGAGGTCAATGAATAGATCCTGAGAGTGTCTATGACACTGCTGCTGACTAGGGCTAGGGCTGGTGCTTCAGCGGAATCCCGAGGACGAAAGAGTGCCGCCAAGATAGGTAGTTCCTCCCGAGGAGGGAGAGCTAGTGCCGGTGGTAGATCCCCCTGGGGTGGTGCGGATTGTGTGGCACCAGTTGTGTACCCCGGATGTTGAGGGGTGGATGCCGCCGGAGATTTGTTTTCTGCGGCGGCGGATGGGTCCGCCTGGTCGTTGGAAGCGGACGGAAAGGTCTACTAGGGCTTCCCGAAGAAAGAGGGAAGCGGCAGGATGAGAGCAGTGCTCGAAGCCCGTGTACGTTTTCGGGAACGAGGGTCAGAGGTCCCTGCTGGCCCTGGAACGACCCGAAGCGTGGGTTGGGGGCCTGTTGCTCAGGGACGCTTGGTAGGGCGACGGACTAGGCCTCGGCAGCGCGGCGTCGCTGACGGAGACGGGTGGCCTTATTGGGACGGGGATGTCGTTTTCGTGCCTCTGGCATAAGAGGCCTGGTCTGCCCGAAGTTAAAGGAAAAGAAAAGTGGTGTTCGTAGAAGGAAAGGTGGGCACCGCAAACGCGGGCCGGTAGCGGGTTGATTGGGTTGTGGGTTGGCTCCACAAGCACGGGCCGTTTCCGGAAGGAGGAAGCTGGGGTTTCAACAGCTCGACGGAAGAGTCGAGGTGCTGCGGGGAAGACGCCACAAGCGCGGGCCGACACCCAAGGAAGGAAGAAGGTTAGCTATAGGAAAGGGGTAGTACTAGTCTGGGACGACTCCACAAGCGCGGGCCGACGCCAAAGGAAAGGGTGACTATTAAGCGAGGTGCATGGAGGAAGAGGAAGAGAGGAAAGGTTTTGGGGATTCAAAAATCCTTAGTTTTAATTTAAAGTTTTTTTTATTTTTCTTATACAGAACGGGAGCTGCTGCTGTAGTTAGCTCATCGAAAATCTGAGCGAGTCTCATCTCTCGAGGGTCCGGACGCTGCTTTTATGCGCCCGTCCCCTCCGACTCGATCCGAGCGCTGGAGACAGGAAGAGAGTGGGCCCTACAAGCTCTCTGATTGGCCAACTCCCAGAAACTGGGAGCTTGCCTGCGTAGTGGGGAAGCCACCACGCTGCTGGCTCACCGTCTTCCGTGCGTCGATCGCTCGAATCTGGAAAATTCTATTACCTTTAATTTAACATTAAAAATATAAAATAATTAAAAACTACCTAAATTATTATTGATTCTAGTCCCTTACTAATTAAACTTCACTCCGAAGTTGTGAAATTATCAAAAAGAAAAGTATTTTCAGTAGTGATAAACTTATGAATAATTCCATTGATTATTATTAGGCTTCCGTTTCCGGTACCGAGTGGCAAAGAACGCGTTTGTGTTGTGTGCTATCTTTTTTGGTTTTGGCGGCGGATTTGGAGGTGTGATTGTGGTGAAAGGTG
>JAUMHM010071335.1:0-14063 GCA_032362435.1 Melikaiella ostensackeni
AATTAAGAAATTCGATATGGTGTTTTTAAATAATTGGAAACCAAGGACAAAATCTTGTGTCTAAATTCTAAATGCGGGTCATCTGGTAACTTGCCTATGTTAGATCCTAAGTCCTTTATGACATGGAAAATGTGTTTTTCTTTATTAGAAACAAACTTAGAATTTAATTTTTCACCTAAACGTCATATATCCTAAACCTCATTCGGAACCTCAGTTTTTGAGAAATTTATTATCCAAGGATCTTTATAATCAGAATCAGGGTTGGTAAGATTGGTGTTGGGAAGGTAGTAATAAGGATTGTCGAGAAAAAAAAACATGCAATGGTTCTGTAAAGACTCTTAAGCCTGCAAAAGGAAGGGAGTATGAACAAATAGAGAAGAAAGAGGAAAAAGTTAATTTGAATTGCCTTGTATAACTTTGAGTTTATAAAATATAGATACATTTAGGAATTAAATCATAAGCCCCGGCTAGTAGGCAATCTACATTACCTAATGGAGTTCGATTTAAGGAGCACTTCTGATGCATTATCACCTTGCTCTTATGACACATTATAATTAATTTATTTCACTTGGGAACACCATTTTGCGATTTTATTTATAATCCCCATAAATTGCATAATCAATTTTTTCCTCTCTCGTCAATTGCAAATGCATCAGATACTTGTGATTAGTATAAAGAAAATACCGTTCTGTTAGCCGTCATATTTAAATGACCTTAAAAATAAGAGCTTTGATGTCAACATAAAAAGTTTAAAAATATATATATTTAACAAACATATATCGACCTTGACTGAGCAAAAAGCGCTGCCCTCAAAATAGTTTATTATATTAATAAAAAGTTCGACGCGATACCCTCATTTCGCTAATTTTAAACAGGTGAAAAAAATAGGACAGTTGGTATTACGTGACATCATAATGTACTATATCATGCCTTCAAGAAGGTTTCAATTCCCAAGGTTCAAATTTAATAAATATTTAATTTCGAATTCGTAAAAATTTTGTACTGACCTTTCAGATTTCAACTTTTTAATCTATTACATGCGCTTGTTATAATTATTAAACAAAGTCCGTCATGATATTTCCACCACCTTATAATTAGTAATGAACGTATTTCCTGGAAAATGTGTGTCCTTTTACTTATAAAAAGTGAACGTGGGATGTTTTTTTAAAAAACTTCATTGACTGCTGGTCACAAGTCGATTGTGGGTCAGCATAACTTAACTTTCATCAATATCGTCATATAATTAATTCTCCACAAACATGCTACTTTCTCCCCTACGTTATAACTTTTTAATAATGCTTTGAATAATTCAATCATTCTGATACTTGTAATATTTATATTTTGCAAGGAGTGTAATAATAATTTAAATGATTCAAGATTTGGAAAAATAGTATGATATGCACCTAGAGGGAAAATAGGATCTTTTTCGACGTATACTGAAAACATTCACGAGACGGAGAAAGTCCTTTTTCCCTTAGTGCATACGATATTTTTCATAACGAATGGACAAGTTCAGACATTTTTCGTAACACAAGCGTGATTCCAGCCCATATTAGATTTTGACTATAGAACTATGATCGCAGAGAAGTTCAAAAGAGAGGAGATGACTTTAGAGCAAAATTTGGTAATATGCGGTAATTTCACCAGAAATTCATGATAACATATTATAAATCACCGAAAATTCAGTTTAGAAAATTTATGTAGATTTTCGGAAATATTTTCACTTGTTGTTTTTCACTCCCTAGGGAGTTGAAAGTAGAGCCTTAGCCCCGCTTCACATTCATCGAAAAAGGTTGAAATCATGCATGTATCATAGACAGTTTTTTATTGAATCATTTAAATTGAATTTATTCAAATTAAATTCATTTTTTTTAATGGAATTCGAAGCGCTTCTAAAAAGATAATTTCTGTTGTTAAAAATGACCTGTTCTGGAGAATTACCCGTACAGGAGATCTGAGCGTTTAGCCTTGGGGTCAAGAGGTCATGCAAGATTAAAATCAGCCTAAGGATGTCACGCATAAGGTCGTCGAGCTTTTAATCGCCTGTAATACCTGCATAGTACATTCTCGAAGGGTCGAGTAATTCATAAAGCACCCTTCACTCACGTCAAACATGCAACATGACACCTTATGACGATAATAATACACTTTTACACTCAATGCGTGTCCCGCAACTTTAGAAGGATGGTACTCTCTATGCAAAAAGGGGAATAAAAATAGTGGAATAAAAATAAATTTGTAATGATGTTTTGGAAAATTTTGTCGTTTTTATAATGAGGTGGATGTAAAATTTAAAGTATAAAATTATGTTCTGAAACTGCGGCACTCAACACCATAAAACGATCCTCAAAAGTACGCTCCAATTCGGTGTAGTTTTAAGTTGCAACATTTTTTAGACACAAAAACAAATGATGGCACAATGAGAATTTTTTTCAGAATGAGAAGCAACAAATTTGACAATGTTCGTGTTTTGTAAATTAGAATTTAAGAGAATCAGAATAAACATCTTCGTGTGTCAAATAAAAAAAAGATATTGATTCCCTATGTGTCAATTTAAAAAAGAGCATTTTCTTAAATAAATATGATTAGGTTTAAATTTATATTTTTCCTAATAAGTTATCAGTGGTTTAGATAATTGAAATAACATTACAATGTTATTCGATGCGGAAACATTAAAATGGAACACAATAAAGGTTTATGCTAAAGGTTAAATATAATAGACACTTACTTTGTATGCTTAATGTAATTTTAAGTGACTTTTAATTATATGATAGATAATTACACATACTTTTATATTCTTTTTACAAATTGTGTGAAGGATTGCTGACTTGAATGCAATTAGCATTCCAATTTAAATTTAGTTGTTATTAGACTCAATTAATTCAACTTTTTTTTTTTTAATTTGACTAAACACGAAGTTTAGAGGCACAGTCTTGTGAATTTATATCAGAGAAATGTGAACCTAAATCTTATAGTGTCATGTGCATTACAATTCTAATGAAATTTATGAATATGAGAAACTAATTGGATAAACCTATTTAATGAACATATCTTGGAAAATATTTAAAGACTAAAAACTGCAGCGTTCATTTAATGCTTGAAAAAGACAGTCTAATTTTCCAACGAAAGAGATGAATTTTCAACTGAAATGATGAATCTTCACAAAAAAAAAAAAAAATTTCAACGAAGTAGTTCAACTTTCAACCAAAAAGACGGATTTTCAACCAAAAAAGAAGACATATACAGCAAATTAAGTCAACGTCCAACCAAAAAAGATGAATTCTCAACAAAATAGGTAAATTTGAAACCAAAGAGATGAATTTTCAGCCAAGAAGATGTTTTAACAAAAAGACGAATTTGTAAGAAAATACATGAATTTTTGTTCAATTAAAATAAATCATTTTGAATTAACAAAAATGAATTCCAAACAAAAAATATGATAGTTGATATTTGAACCAAAAAACATTTTCATTTTAAATCAAAATCGATTACATTCAACAAAAAAACAATTTTTTAACAAAATAGTTGAATTTGCCGTCAAGACAGAAAGAAAATGAATTAGATTGTTGGAGTTTCAAGCCAAAAATATGAATTTTCAACAAGATCGTAGATTTCCAACTGAATAATAAAATTTCGATTCAAAAAGTTCAATTCTCAATGAAAAATGAAATATTTTCCATTTCAAAGAAAAAGAGGAATTTTCAACAAAATAGTGAAATTTGAAACCAAGGAGATAAATTTTCAAACAAGAACATAATTTTTCAAAAAAAAAAAAACAAATTTAAGACAAAACACATGAGTTTTCAACTAGAAAAGATCAATTCCTAACCGAAAATGGGACAGTTAATTCTTTTTTTGAAAAAATTAATTTTTATCGGAAAAAGATGAACCCTCAACGAAAAATATAATAGTTGATATTTCAACCAAAAAACATTTTAATTGCAAACAAGAAACAGTTATATTCAAACAAAAAAAAAATTTTCATCAAATGAGTTGAATTTTCAGTCAAGAGAGAAATGAAATCAACCAGATTGTTGAAATTTGAGGCCAAAAAGGTGAGTTTTCAACAAAAAAGTTGATTTTCAACCAATAATAAAATTTTTATCCAAGAAGATAAATGCTCAATGAAAAATGTAACAGATGAAATTTCAACTAAAAAGGACGAATTTTCAACAAGATTGTTCAATTTGAAGCCAAAGAGATGAATTTCTAACAAAATACCTGAATTTTTAGCCACAAAAGATCAATTTTTAACCAAAAATGTCATAGTTAAATTTTCAATTGGAAAAATTAATTTTTAACGGAAAAAGATAAATCCTCAAAAAAAAGTGTAATAGTTCATATATATTAAACAAAGAAATGTAATAATCAATCAGAAATAGTTTAATTCAACCAAAAAAACTAATTTTCAACAAAACAGTTGATTTTTCAACCAAATAAAATGATTTTATTTCAAAATCGTTCGATTTCGAACAAAATAAATGAATTTACAACCAAATAAAATTTTTAACCAAAGAAAGTGAATTTTCAACTAAGACAATAAATAAAATAACTAGAATAGTTAAATTCCCGGTTCAAAAAATTCATTATCAAGCAAAGAGAAATGAATATTCAGCTCTGAAATTTTTTTTTTCTGAGTGTTTTTATAGATTTTAGAAAATTTTTAATCCCAGGGTGGGAGAAACATTTCAGTTTTCCTATATTGGGCTATACACCTCTATGGTTATCTGCCGCCACAATTCAAATAGTGAAAATGAAAAAATAATTGGAAAAGCAATAAAATTGATTGATTAATTTGAAAAAGGCTTGTGAACTACATTTTGAAAGTAACTGAAAAAGTAACGATTTTTATAGTTACTATTACTGAAAAGAATGTAACTAGTTACAAATTCGTTACTTACTTACAAAAGTAATTTCGTTACCACTATCATAACCAAAAAAAGTAACTAGTTACAGCAACTAGATAAAAGGAACTGGATGAAAATAATTTCCTTTTTTTTCAAATAGTTTAATATTAACTTGTGCCTCCTCTCCTCCTTTGAAATTAACATGTCATTCGAGATGAGAAAAGCTCATGAAAAAAATTGGAAAAACAGCTACTCGTTTTCAATTTTTGATAAATTAAAGTTTTGTCGCCTCTTAAGAAATGTTCAATGAATAATTTTCACTTAATAACTTTTAATTCTGATCCCCATGACTCCCTTGTATTGTGCCCGGAAAATGCCCCAAAAAATTGAAAATAGCAATTTTATGTAAAATTCATGCCAAAGACGACTTTTTTCGCGTAAATGATTATTATTTAGCAATACATAACTTTCCAAGTATTTTCAAACAAATTTTTAATTGTTTAAACAATTATGAATTGTTTGAACTCATTTTTCGTCCCAGTAAATCGTTTAAAGTTATTATTTTTCAGGATGAATGGAATGGAATCAAAGAAATTGAGTGTAATATTTTTCAGTTTGAGACATTTTACAATCATGTAAATAGTTTTAATTTGTTCAAACAATATTTTTCTCCATGAAAATTGCGGAAAGATAGTATTTTAGTGATCATTTGAACATTTGATGAATGTTACGAGTAATGCTTCTGTGAAAGGCATTTCGCAAATGATTCAAATAACTAATAATCGGAGAGCGGACGAGCTTAGTCTGTGGTTGCGCACCAAGCCTAGGCTCGGCTCCCTCGTTGCGTAGAACCACCGCATGGGGGGAAGCGGTGGGAGAGCGCGCGCCGGGCACATACGATGCCTCCTGTCACTGACATTTAAATGCTGGCGCGCGCTCTCCCACCACTTTCCCCCATGCAGCGGTTCTTCGCAACGAGGGAGCCGAGCCCAAGCTCGGTGCGCAACTTCAGGCTGGGCTCGTCTCCTCTCTGTTAATAATCATTCACTCGTGCCTTTTCGTAGGAAAGGTGAATGAAATTCTATTTTTTTCAAATTTTTTACGCTATGTCCCGTATTATTCGGTATCTTCTTATTTCAGACATTATAAGCAAATTGTTTGATATAAGCATTTAAATAAACAATAAGTATATCAAATTCTATTGGTATAGCAAAAGAATGTTTTTTTTTTTAAAAAACACCCCCGTAGACTATTGAAACCTGTGAAATGAGAGTAATTTGTATGTTAGTTGTTCCTAAATTATATAAATGAAACATAATAGAAAAGTAATTTTCTGAATTAGAACAACATTAGAATAACATTCATTATCTGTATCAGCTATCCCGGCAATACAAACTTTTCACAATACTCAGAAGGGGGGAAATTGCCTAGGCAAATGAAAATTGTTTAAATAATTGCGAAATGTCTCGAACGGAAAAATTTTACTCAAATATTCGTTAATTGTATCATTGCTTAAAGATAATATTAACTTTTCACGATTTTGTGTTAAATATAAATTATTATACAAATAGAAATTGTTTAAGCAATTGAGAAACATGTCCAACAAAAAATACAACTCTTAACTTCTATGAAAATTCATGAACATTTTCATCCCGCAAAATAATAACTTTTCACGATTAACTGCGGAAAAAAATTGGTTCAAATAAATCATAATTCTTCAAAAAATTGAGAATTGATTTTCCAGGATAGTTATGTATCACCGAATAGTAATAATTTAAGACAAAAAAGGTTTTGAAAAGTCGTATTTGCACAGTGGGACAGGAGCCCGCAAAAAACTGGCCAAAACTTGAAAAATTATTCAATTTGTACAAAACTCATAATGCAGTTTTGTTTTAAGTCACTCATTCTGAATGTTGGGTCAAAAAAATAGAACTAAAAAAGGCCAAACCAATATGGCGACCAAAATTTATAAAAAATCGTACGATTCGTATGAAACTCAATTTCTAGAGACTTTCAGAGTCACAGATTACGAGTTTTGCGTCAAAAAGTTAAAATTCATAATGGCGGAACCAATGTAGCGACCAAAATTTATGAAAAATGATCCGATTTGTACAAAACTCATTTTGTAGTGTGTTTTAGAATCACAGATTACAAATTTGGGGTCAAAAAATTCGAATTAAATATGTCCGAGTCAAAATGGTGAACAAACTTGATAAAATATTATCCGATTTGTATAACACTTATTTTCCAGGGGTTTTTTTAATCACGGATTACACATTTGGGGTCAAAAAGTTAAAATTTAAAATAACTTTTGAGTCACAGTATACTGCAATCCTTCCACTAAGAGAAATTGTTTTCCTTGCAAGAAACTTCACTCAATATTGCACAATACTTTTGTATCAAGAAACATTTCCTCTGTCTAACGAAAAACATTGGAAATCAATTTTCAATTTTCCATATAATACTTGGACTAGGTGACTTAAAAAACCGATGCAAAGTGAATTTAATGAATGCCGAATGATTTAATCAAAATCTTCGTCGCAATTTTATATCCTCTATTTGGAATTTGGAATTTTTAATACAATATTCGGATTCTGTAACTGGAGATCACCCTAGTAAATCAGCTTTATACGAATCAAATAATTTTTTATGAATTTTGGGCGCCAAATTGGGGCCGTCATTCTAAATTTTAACTTTTTGAGCAAAAGTTTCCAATCTGTAACACGGAAATCCCCTACAGGATAAGTTTTATGCAAATCGGATGATTTTTTATAAATCTTGGTCGACATATTAAGTCGGCAATTTTGGCTTTTCATTTTCTAACTCAAAATTTGGAATTTGTTACTGGGGAAACCCTTGATAATGAATTTTATACAATTCAACTGATTGATTATAAATTTTGTTTACTATATTGGATTTCCTATTTTAAGTTTTAACTTTTTGACCCAAACTTTGTAATCTGTGACTCGAAAACTCCCTAAAAAATGAGTTTTATACAAATTGGATAGTCTCTTATAAATTTTGGTCGACATATTGGATCGGCCAATTCAAATTTTAACTTTTTGACTAAAAGTTTGGAATATGTGACTCGAAAAACCCCTGGATAATGAGCTTCATATAAATCGGAAAATTTTTTTTACCAATTTTGGTCGCTATTTTGAATCGCTGTTTGAATTTTAGCATTAAAATTTTAACATTTTTTCCCTATCTCCCTTCATTTTGATTTACTCGTAATAAGATTATTTCATAAAAAGACGGTTATCGAATCATTCATTAGACTGCATAAGGTAAAAGTCCCGATTCGTAACCCCCGACCAGTTCGTAACCCAGTTCGGCGTGTTGTGAGTAAGAAAAGTGGCAATCTAGTGGACAGTGATAACGTTCGTCTTGTTTCGAATACAGTCATTTGAATAAGTAGCTTTGCATGTCGAAATGCAATAATTTCTGAGTCGGTTACGAACGGGCACCGAAATATCAGCAGTGACGCATCTGTAAACCTTCTGGCAGAAACTCTTATAAAAATTAAAATATGACACATATCGTTAAAACGCTGAGGCAGATCTTTACTTCAATTTATATTCTTCAAATATCTATATTATCTTTCAGCTTTGATCAAAAACAAAGAATGAATGCGTCATTTAGAAAATGAGAGTCCTCGAATCGATCGTGAAGTTAGTATACGAATTGACGCACTTGGCGTAATTTGCTGTTGACGCCAGTCAGTTTCAACTTTGAAGAGTCTCAAAAAATCGACTCCTTCGAACAAAAGATTTAAAATTGTGAATCTTGATTGAATAGAGCCTATAATCCCGAATCCACTTGCATTGATGAGCCGGTTACGAACCGGCTCATCATTGGGTTACGAACTGTCTCAAAGAGGACTTTCTGGGGTTACGAACCGGCGCATCGGCTATGTCCTTTCAAATTCTTAATTATTTGATTAATGTCTCCTTAAACTAGCTTCCAATGACATTTTCGATTGAAAATGGATTATTCTTCACGTGAGAAGGAAGTTTATTGCATTCAAATATTGCTTAAGACATTCGAATAGGATTTCATTCTTCCCAGCTCCTTAGTAGGTTACGAACAGAGGCCTTCACCTCATCTCGAATGACTAAAGCTGCGATTTAAAAATAATTTCTGCTGCTGTCTTGAAGAAAAGTATTTGCAATCTTCCGCAGCACATTTTTAATACAAAGATAATATACATCCTCAGTAAAATTTCTAATTAATCACATCTTATAATTTTTATAGTAGATAATTTTAGAAAATAAATGAAAGCGTCTACAAAATAAATGTGCCTTTCAAATGAAGAAGATTGAGCTTAACATCAATTTTTTGTTGTAGCATTGCTCAGGGGTCGTTTAGAATATCACCCTATGGGGGAAAAAAGTGTTAATAAAGTGTCAGCGTGATAAGAGGAAGGGAGCTTTTTTATGTGCGGTTAAGGAGGGGGTAGATTGATTCGATCAAACGTGTCAGTGTGACATAGAAGAGGGTTAAAAACAGCCTAAACTTCTTTACCACAACTTTCTCTTATTTTCCTATTTCATTATCACTGCTTTTTTACTTCAAGGAGAATCTCTTTAAATCTGATTCATTCTTCATCTAGAGTTTCGCAATTGTAGAATTGATTGTCGTAGAAATAATCAACAAAAAAAGATTGGTAATCAAAAACAGCCTAGTAATAAAAAGTCTAATTTTGGGTCCCGTATAACCTGTGTAAATTTTGAAATAGATCGATCGATATCCTGAGGTTCCGTGGGACAAATTTAAGTTGAAAAAATGCGTAATTCTCAGAAATTCGCAAAAATCGCGTATATAATTTCATCTTTCATTCTTTGCATAATATACCCAATATTCAACGAAATTTTAAAAAGTATCTTAGCCTCGCGGAACCTCAAAATATTGATTGATCTATTCAAAATTTTACACGGGTTATAAAGGAAAAAAACCCTAAAGGAAACTCATAACTGCTAGGCTCTTTTCGATTCCCACTTTTTTTTCATCCTGACCCTTTCTAATATTTTTACCCTCTTCTCTCAAAACCTGAAATAGTCAATAGATGCAAAAAAGTCGTTTCTCTGTACACTTTTTAGAGCGTTAGGGGTGTAATAGAGCTTTACTGGTGTGATGAAAAATTAACTTTAGTAAATTTCAGCAACGGTGAAAGAAAACCCCATGAGATAAGCCGTCAAAAAAAAACATAAAAAAAAGAAACATGAGATAAATGAGGAAGTGTGATGGCGTTAGTGAAGAGAAAGATGAAGAACGAATCGGTAAAGAAAATGAGAAGATCAAAGAGGAAAGCAATAGGTGAGAATGTGTTTAGATTGCGAGTCACGGTCTAGAGTCACAGCCAGTTACAGGCAATAAAAAGAGATTAGGAAACTCCATTCGCCAGAAGACGTCCAGGACGACAATCGGTTTTAAACAAAGGTTCATTCACTCTTTGTAACTTAAGTTCACACCTTCATTACCAATTAAATGAATTGAAAATTCATTAAGAGTAGGGCAGACCGGGGCTGGACGGAACACTGGGGTAAAGCGGGACATTCGATTTTCTCGTAAGTTATATGGTTTTCAGAACTTTTCTTGTTGGAAATAGCCTCCCATTCAAGAAAAGAAACTGGGTAACACGGGACACTCGATTTTCTCGTCAGTTACATAGTTTTCTGAACTGTTCCTTTGAGAAATAGCTACCTATTCCTAGAAAGAAACTAGGCAAGACGGGACACCTGATTTTCTCGTAAGTTATATGTTTTTCAGAACTGTTCTTTTTAGGAGTAGCTACCTATTCTTTGAAAAAACTGGGTAAGATGGGACACCCGATTTTCTTGGTAAGTTACGTGGTTTTCAGAACTGTTCTTTTTTGGGAAAAGCTACCTATTCCTAAAAAGGACCTAGGCAAGACTGGACACCTGATTTTCTCGTAAGTTATGTATTCTTCAGAACTGTTCGTCTTAGGAATAGCAACCTATTCCTGAAAAAAACTGGGTTAGAGGGAACACATAATTTTCTCGTAAGTTATATGATTTTCAGAACTTTTCTTTCAACAATTTGAACAGTTCTGAAAACTATATAACTTACGAGAAAGTCTGGTATCCCATCTTACCCTATTGTTTTCAAAAAAGAAAAATACTAAAAATATTAAATTATACAAGAATACAGTAATGTTGATCTTAGAAACCTCCTGAAATCTCTTGACATTTTTTGGAATCTTTTTAAATATTTGTGAAATTATTTTAAATCTTTTGAAATTTTTGTGAAATAGTTCACAATGTCTTGAAGTCTTTGTGAATGTGTGAAATCTTTCTGAAATCTCATAAAACTTTTGAAATCTTTGCTAAATCTTGGAAATGTTTGCAAAATCTTGGAAATCTTCTAAAATATTTTGTAACCATTCAAAGACTTTTGAAAATTTTAAAAATCTTTGTGAATTGCTTTGTTATGTTTGAAATGTTCAAATCTGTGAAATCTTTTAAATTTTCAGACATCTTTTGAAATTCTTGTGGAATTTTGAAATCTTTGCGACGTCTCGGAAATGTTTGCAAAATCTTGAGAATCTTCTGAAATATTTTGAAATTTTTGGAAATTCGTGTGAATTGTTTTGAAAAATTTGAAATGTTTGAATCTGCTAAATATTGGAAGTCTTCTGACATCTTTTGCAATTATTGTGGAATTTTTTAATCTTTGATAAATCTTGGAAAAATTCTGAAATCTTCTGAATTATATCTAAGTATAATTCACCAATCTTCGAAATCTTCTAAATCATGTGTGAAAATCATCCACCAATCTTGGAACTCTTCTGAAACCTTTTGAAATTTTTTGAAATCTTTTGAAATCTTTGTGAAATTTTTGTGTAACGACTTGAAATCTTTTCAAATATCTTGAAATCTTTATGAATTTCTTTGGAATGCGAATTCAAAAGAAATTTATAATTATATCTAAGAATTATTTACTAATAAGAATACGAAAACAATTAACCAAAGATATGTTCATGAAAAATAACAACTGTCATGTTAATCAAATCCGCGGAGGTAATTATGACACAGAAATTGTATTATATGTGTTTCTAAGCTTCAGACAGCATAGATTACGAAAATATTATTTCATTTAAAGATAATAACATATCGCAATGCATAAAATTACACATAGAAAAACCTTATGTTAGGTACGTTTTATTTGCGCTTCTGGCAAGAGCATATTTGATATTTACAACCGGGAAAAATTTAGGAAATGCCCGAGAATTTTGTTGCCGAAAATTAATACAAAACCCTGTATCAAATTGAATCTGAGAAGAATTACATAAAAAGTATCAATCATAGAACACATAATAAATCATTATCAATAATCGATTAGTCATAATATATTATATACAGTGCCAATTTTCTTAACTTTTCTGGAACGCATTTGTCTTTAGTCAAGTGTCACACCTGCTCCTTAATTCAAGCGGAACAAATCAATCACAAGTTTCTATCAGTTGGAAATAAGATTTTCCATCACGCTTGTTCATTAGGATCACTCGCTTTATTATCAACAATTCTCTAGAGATTTTCAGCTACCAAAGTTTTTTTCGCAAAAAGAAACTGCCGTTCTTCATAAAGAACCCGCAGATTTTTCTGGGTGATTTAATGAATATTAGAGGTGGAAGAGTAGATTGTTCGTAAAATCCAATTAGAAAGATATATTTATAGCCAGCTTAAGTACCCTCATATTTTTCTCATTCACGTCATTGTACACAATAATGTCAATGTCATACGTTACTTATTATCGATAGGTTCGTTGCATTATGTGGTCATTTACGTTATGGGCGTGTCATGGTGTTATTTTTATATCGATTCATCAAATAGTTGATTGAATCGATGTGTGACGCTTTCCGATTTTAAAGTCAGTCTAAATAAGAGGTCGTTTAATAGGTTTGGTAAAAAAGCAAGTAAAAATTTGTTTTGCTGGATAGTTGTCCTTTATTTTTTAACATAGTCTCTTCCGAAGGCTACACACCTAGTCCAGCGAGATTAAAATTTTTTCATCGCTTCAGGAAAATAAGATTTCTCAAGGTATGGAGAATAAGGTGGATGAGGAATCAATTTGATGCCCAATTCGTGTATTTTTGACATTGCGATTGCGGAGGTGTGAGCCGGTGCGTTGCTGTGATGAAACAGAACTTTTTTGTTCTCCAATCGTGGCCACTTTTTGTAGCTGGGCTTCGAAACGGTTCATTGATAATGCACAGTACGTGTCTGCTACAATTATATGCTTTTCCAAGTAATCAATGAGGATAATTGCTTGGGAATTCCAAAATTCTCTGGCCATCACCTTCCCAATCGGCAAAACAGTTTTCGCCTTCTTTGGCGCACCTTCATCAGACAGTACTCACTGCTTTGACTGCTGCTTCGTCTCGAGTCTACAGTGGTGGATCCAGGTTTCGTCCACAGTCACGAATTGACGCAATAAATCTTGCGGATTCCGATTGAAATTCGCCAAACACTGCGCTAAAACGTCTTTTTTGTTGTGCTTTTTATTGGGAGTCGGCAGTTGCGGCAACCATCTTGCACACACCTTCCTAACCTTTAGTTTTCCGTGCAAGATGTTATATACTCGTTCAGTGGAATGCCTTCAACCTTAGAAATCTTACGCACCTTGTTCTGGCGACCTTTTGTATAAAGAGGTTTAATCTTACAATAATGAATGAAACGGTGAAGACAATTAATAATGGATCCGGAGTGTGAGGAAAAGAGAAGCCGAAAGTATAAAAGAATTACATAGCACATTTTCCAAAGCCCCGGTTGGAGTACATAGAAATATTCCGATTGGCACCGGCACCGGGATCGAATCCCAGCCCTGCTGCTCGGAAGCCTGATGCGCTATCACCTGAGCCAAATTAACGACTGAATTTCAAAAAAAGAGCAAAAGCTTTTCATGAATCAGCGTAGGAAAAGCCTTCAAATTTATACTAGTTTAGTTGAGTTCTACAACAAGTTCAACCTCCGCCAAAAACACCTATTCAGCAAGCATTTTGCTCGGGACAAATTAGTTTTTATAGTTTTTGTTGCATTCAAATGGATGCTGAAAGTCCAACAACCAGAATGTAATCAAGACATTTTTTTTAACATTTCCTGTTAGAGGCCATAGCTTTTTACCTGCTGATCGAGCGTTTGAATGAGTTGAACAGGAATTACGAAAACATGACATCCTAACACAGCCAGATGATCA
>JAUMHM010071372.1:0-14062 GCA_032362435.1 Melikaiella ostensackeni
AAGAGGCAGCGTTTATCCTTCAAAACAAACAAACGTTTAAAGAAATTTAATAAATATTTTTTACTGCGAACGAAAATGAAATAGAAATGGTTCATACGGTCCTGATTGTTGACATTCGAGTCCCGCGGAGATATGTCCAAGGCCATTTAAGGCAAGAACCAAAGTCGGACTTATATTGGAATTCCAGTGTATTTGACTCAAAGTGCATTCAAGGCAATTTCGAACAATTCCTCCTGCGGACCAATTCACAACACTTTGAAACCAGGCGAATGTCGATTTTTGTCACATTTGGAATCATATCAATGCACATCTTCTTACTAGAAAATCTCAATATTTTTACAGAATCGAGGCCAAGTAATCCTGAAGGAAATAATAATAATAACCAACCACCCCCAAATCCACCAGCAAATATACCTCCTCAAGCACGACCCCTCAATGGTATTCGCCCAGTGTATGATATAAATCCGACAACTCACAGTTTGGAATTGAGACCCATGCAAGTGTACGAACAAACACCAGGACGACTTTTTTTCCGTTTTGGGCTGGCACGACCACCTGGGCCAAGAGGCCCAATAGGCCAACCACCTCGGCCACAAGGTGTACAAGGTCCACCACAAAATCCCTAGAACTAATGAAAAAGGGATATGAATATGAAAAATATATGTAATATTCCTGAATAAAGACTGAAAATTAACTGAATTTACTCTTAATTAATTTCATTTTAATCCATTCTTCTGAGCTCACGGTGCCCTACGTATCCAGTCCACATGTCACAATACAGACAAGTTTGAAATTTGACACAAATATTCCTCATTCCTCATTGTTTGAGGAAGGCTTATCTCCAAAGAATGTTATATGCTCATCGCCATTTATCGTTATTTTTGCAAAATAAACATTATTTGAAAAAAAGTGTGGATCGGAAAGTTAGCTCAATAAGCGTTTCATTCAGAAGTTGTAGAGCATTGTAGAGTGCGAGTGAGTTAGTGGCATATTTCTTAATACTCTTTTTTGTGGCATTAAACAAGCACTAAAACTGAATGTAATTGCTCAAGGAAAGTTTCTTCTAATAAGTTTTTTTTTCCTCTCAAGAGTATTCTTTTTTAATGTTTCGCGAGAAAATGAGGCATTGCTGATTGGATGACATACCGGAAGTAGTGCCCAAGCAATCGGCGTTCCAAGCCATATAACAACAAGGATTGGTTGGTACGCTGTTTTCCGGATGTGACTTGTCAAGGTCACAAAGTTATTTGAATACGGTTTTCGCGCGATACATTTTTTCAATATTTTTTTGTCAGAAGAGAAGTATTCAAAAAATTGTTTGAATATATGTACTACAATTTTTAGAATTTTATGCAGTTTTTTGGACAACGCAAGAG
The DNA here is from genome assembly GCA_032362435.1 of Melikaiella ostensackeni. Lineage (NCBI taxonomy): Eukaryota > Metazoa > Arthropoda > Insecta > Hymenoptera > Cynipidae > Melikaiella > Melikaiella ostensackeni. The sequence goes on from JAUMHM010071372.1 coordinate 1,377, forward strand.
AAAGCTTTGTAACGAAGAAAATCTTCGAACTTCATTATTTTACTCGTATATATCTTGATATAATTCGACCTCAGAAGTTCAAAAATGAGGTTTTTAAAAAAGACTCTGTGTGTGCGCGTGCGCGCGCGCGTGTGTGTGTGTGTGTGTGCGTGCGTGCGTGTGTATGTGTGTCAACAATACTCTTTCAATGTTAACAGGAAAACAAGTAGAGCTAGGGTTCTGAAATAATGCCCGTTATTTATCAAATTTAGAACCGGATCGCATGAAAATATTTTAATTTTTAAATCATATTTTACTCAAAAATCGTTTTAGCTGTAAGTTTTTTTGCAATTTTGATTATATTAAGGAAAAATAATTATACGTAGATTTTAATGAGACACATTCTTTTATATCAAAAAATTTTGAAGTTGATTCATTAAATATCGTGAGAATGTTAAAAAAATGATGGTCGAAGGGCCCTCGGCCTGCATGAATATTGGGAATGAAGACATCCACCGCGCCAAAAGGGGCGCTGCGGCGCCGTACAAACATGGCCGCGGAAGCCATATGGATAATATGTAGTATTAGCAATAGTTTAATTAAAAAGAGTGTTTAAGGTCAGAAAATGGTATTTTTGGACATAGATAGTCTGTGTAGTTACGCAACAGCTACACGTGCATCCAGAAATATGTTCGAAGATGAAAATATTCTTAATTCTCGTATGATTGTGATGTGCGAAGCTACCATAAAAACTCGCAAAAAAGTTGTAATATATTCATTGCGCCTTCAAACCAGTGCTTTGACTTCAGAACCACACGAAATAACAGGAAGGTCATTAATTAATAGTAGCGATGAGCTGCGCTTGTAGAATATAGGAATTGTACCAGTAATCATCTTCATTAAAATGCAAGGAGCAGACAAGTAAATTCTTGACGTTATAATCTTTCACATTTAAATTCCTTAACCACTCACTGTGTTTATCTACAACTTCAATTTTTCGAAATAAGTTTCGCCTTTCTATTTTAACACTCCCAAGCTTTGACACTCAATGACAACTTAAATTTAAGTTTTTATTCTCTTTGGAGTCAGAACCACTGACACAAAAATCTCCTAAATTTGTTGATTCTCGATATTGACGTGCAAATTCCATTATTGGAGCAAATAATTATCAGCTCGGAAGTATTTTGCTCATCAAAACTACTTATTACAGCACTTATTTACTCAGTTGGACGATCATTACAGTTAAACGATATGTTTTTGCTGGTTTTCGTGATGTTTAACGTGTATTTAATATGTCATCCACGGCCATATTGGTTAGTTCGCGTAGGGTCCGACAGTGTCGCATAGCATGTTTAAATCCCCAATAGATATGAATGATAGGATCCCCACAAACGGACTCTCCGGTGAGTGGGCATGGATGGTTGTAGTGTGATAGAAGCAGGATCGGCTTTAGCAAAATGGCGCCTCTAGGTTATTTAGTAAAATGGCGCCTCTAGGCTATTACCCCCCCCCCCTTTTCCCCGACGATTCTATTGAAAAACTGAAAGTGTCTTTTTCTTAGAGAAAATGACATCATTGATTTTTTAATTCGTTTTATCAATCATTACACAAATTTAAACTTGCTTTTGCAATATACCTTATAAAAAATATTAAACTTCGCTAAATTGTGCTTTTATATTAGAACTTCACTGAGATGATTTTAGAAAAAAATCATTATTTTTGGAAATCACCCATGTATTTTAAATGATGAAAGTCATCACTCAATTAGAATATTTTAGGTAACGATTTTTCTATGAAAAATGTCCAAGTACAGAAAAATGTCCACAAAAGAAGTGATTAAAAACATACCTAATTTCTTTTTTTTTAATTTTCATGACTACTCCAATCGATTGCAATCTTTTGTCTCATTTATTTCCCATGCATTGATAAAGGACAGAAGATTAATTGTCGCTCAACTGAACAATTTTTGTCTTGTGCAAACCTCTACATTTTTTATGATAATTTGAGAACAGGAATAAGGCCTGTATTCAATAGGTACAATAGTTTACATTTAGATAACCTCAGTGTTATGGGACTAAGATGCCCCTGCTCATTTGTAATAACAATAATAATAACTTTTACTTCACTTTTCATTAATATTAGTTATAATTTAACGGAAAATTAATTGCTCTTTTGATAAAAAAAGCTTCTTTACTCGAAAAAGACTACTATAATATTATAAAGTTATTCACAGTGCAAAACTGCTTACAATATATTTCATTAATAATATACGTTTTTGAACATACCAGATTCAATATGTTTGTCCTTTTGTGTAGAAGCAGTCGATATAGTTGATGATGACGCCGCTGTAATAACATATTCGTTCGATTCATTAGTTTTTGATGAAACATTGAACTCTTCTGTTGAATTTGATTGTCTGCTAGCACTAAGATAGATATGCTCTAACATTGCTCTTCCATAGGCACACCCGGATCTCTTTGAGGCTACAGAGCCTGCCATAAATCCATCTAATCCTGTACCCCAATGTAAAAACACCTTTTAATCTCTTTATGAGTCCATGAAATTATTAATTTTTTAATTACACTGGTCCTCGTTAATCCTCAAACCCTCGAAAGTTTCAAAGCAAAGAAGATTTAGATTTTTCGAATGAACAACAAACCATATTTCGTAGAAGTCTAAAGCTGCTTTTCCCCTGATTCACATTGCACTCCTTTAACTCAACTTAAATTTCCCAAAAACCACCGACCTCGACTTCTTGGCGCCCCTAGGCTATAGCCTACATCAGCCTATTGGTTAAGCCGGCTTTGGGTAGAAGGGTGAAAGAGCCTAGCTAACGCGGGTATTGATGGATCCTTGGGTCAAGGATCCTTCCGGACCGACCCCAGTTTGGAATCAGGACGGGAATGACCTACGGCCCGCATTGCGACTAAGAAACAGCCCTCTGTTGGTATGGTGGCCTACAGGGTCGATGAGAGGGGGGGCAGGCAGGGATAATATTTCGGCGCCCGGGGCCCCGTAGGGGACCCGCGGTTTTGAAATTTGAAATTTTTTATTTTTGAACTCTAGCCATTTAGATAGTTTAATTAGACTTAATAATATTTCTTTACATTCAATTCTAAATTATTTCAAGAGAGACCAAAAATTAATTGCATTAATTTCATTGAGCATTTCCCGTTTTTACTTCTCGTCAGAACATGGTCACGTTTTCTTCGAAAATGTTTGAAGTTACTACTTTCCATGGTATGAGCATCGTTTTATAAACAAAAAAATATTTCGAGCGACACCGAGTATCGTTTTCGCCTAAAGACTTAAGCGACAGTGAGCGTTTATAAACACATCAGCGATAGCAGATATGTTATGAATAATACTTTAGTCCTACGAGAAAAGGAGGCATCGAAAGGACAACTCTCCTTGAACAAATTTTTTAAGGTTTCTAATCCTAGAGCTGAAGCTTCATAAGAGCTTTCTTTAACATCAAGTCCTTCGGAACCTCACGAAGACACTGCCCACCCTATTACCCATTATTCAACCATATTTCGATGTGGGATCACCCACTTTAAAACTGAAGATGACACGGCCAGTGATAATTTACCTGCATCTCCCTCATCTTGACTTTTGCCTTCATTACCCTCCATTATTAAAACATATTTTGATATCGGATCACCTACTTTTAACATTGACATCGACATAAAAAAATCGCATCCAAGTTTGGTACAGTATTTTCCAAAAGATTGTTCAGGTCTTGAGCTACCGATCTCTATTTTCAAAAAAAAACTAGGGAATGGTGAGATTGTGCTTAGAGACAGGTTAGTGTAGAGCAGAGCGAAGAAAGCCCTCTATTGTTTAACATGCAGAATTTACAGCACACTTCCGCAAGCCCAAAAATCAGCATTAGCATCACCTGAAGGCTATTCCGCTGCACGAAAGTGGAAGAAGCTACAGGACAAAGTCTCTGAACATGAGAGTAGTGCCTCGCACAAAAATTTTTATGTTCAATGGAAAACAGAACGGAGAAAATTACAAACAGAAACTTCGTTGAGTAACTTGTTGTTTAAGATACGAGCGAGAAGTGTAGAAAGAAATTGTAAGAAGACTTCTACATGTAACCTTGTTTTGTGCTGAAAGAGCTTCAGCTTTGCGCAGAGACAGTGACAAAATTGGAGACCCATCCTACGGTAACTTCCTCGAAATCCTTGAACTTCTAACAAAATATGACCCGCTTCTTAATGACCACCTACGAAAAGTCCGTCACTCTCAAGAAACTGGGAAAGATTACAGGTGCATTACTTATCAGCAGATATTCAAAATGAATTTATGGTTGTCTGTGTAAACGAAGTAATGAATTGTATTCTTCAAGAACGCGAAAAAGCAAAGTATTTTTCACTGATTGTAGATACAACTCCAAATTCCGCTCACGTTGAACAAACTGCATTTTTAATTCGATATGTCAATTTCACTAATGAAGATGGAGGAACCTATAAAGTTGAAGAGCCTCTACTGGCCTTTGTTGACTGTACTCAAAAAACGAGGGAAGCCATTGCCCAGCTTAAAATGTCAAAACTGGAGGAATTTAAAATTCTTTTAGCAGATGGTCGAGGGCAGGGATATGACAACGGTGTCATAGCAAAACTGTGCACAATATTTAGTTCCAGTCCACAGAGATGGGAAATACTTAAGGAAAAAATGGACTACTCTCTGCATTCAACCTCTCGAACTCGCTGGTCGGACAGGATTGACGCCGTGAAACCGCTTGCTGCTTATCTTTCAGGAGTGGCAGAAGCACTGGATGAGTTGTCATTATTGAGAGGTCGCAAGCGGAAGAGAATGGCAGGCGAGGTCGACCGCGATTATGTTTTCGTCGAAAGCGCTAGAAGATAGTCTCGTGCGGTACAGGGAGGGAGTTTCGCACGATTTGCTGGCGCTCGCCACGTAAACGTTTATAAGCATGGAGCGAGCATCGAGGCCGTGCTTGCGCTGGGAGGTGCCAGGAGGGACTTCAACTTTTTACTAAGTGGTGCGACTCAGATTCTTTCAAGTCAAATGACAGATGAGGTTAGGATGCCCAGGCGACGAAAGAAAGAATCATGGATGTTTGCCAAATATGTTTCATTGCTATAAATATAATTTATATATTGTATATTAATATAAATATAATTTATAGCCACGAATATAATTAGGCGAAAATCGATCCACAGGTTCTTTCGTCGACGGGGTGTTTCAATCTCAGCTGGTTTCTATGGACAAAAAGGACTGCTCAAACGACAACTTACATCGTGTAGCGTTAACTTAAATTCTAGGAGGTTTCTGAAGTGAAATCCTTCATGGATTTATTGATTGTAGGATTTAAGAAACTTGAGATTAGTTCCGAGAAATACTTACACTTATACCAGTAGAAAAAGCTTTAGATTCAAGGACTATACCTATTTCTACAATGAATCTAACGCCGAGGTCGGAGATTGTAGAAATGTCTCTGTGACGGATAATCGGGTGTCGGGTCAACGTCGTTCTCCTCCCTGGTAACAGCACCCGGGGGCCCAATTCTGGAGTCCGTCATCGACAGCATTCCTGTGCCATAGAGTCTTAGTTGATCTGGGGCCACTTTGGGAAGCACGCTCGACGGAGTTTCTGTGCCAGAGGGTCTTCGTTGATCTGAGGCCGCTTTGGGGGCCGCTCATGATGGAATTCCTGTGCCGGAGGGTCTTGGTTGATTTGGGGCCTTTTACGGGGCCGCCCGCGATGGCGTCTCTCGACAGGAGGGTCTCGGTCAACTGTAGTCTAATCTCCGGACTTGGTTGGGGCGTATTTCTTGGGCATCCTCAATATCGTCGGTAGACTCGAGGAATCAAGAGAGTCGTGGTTCCGGGAAGTAGTCTGGGTGCCTGTCTAGGCGGGGTGCAGAATGTTGAGGGAGGGGGCCCTCGTTTTTGTTGACCTGGATATCGTGGGTATCCATTAAGGGCCATGAGTTTGGTGAGACCTGGATATCGGGGATATTCATTGGGAGCCTTGAATTTGATGACTCTTGGATATCGGGGGTATCCATTAGGGGCCTCGAGATTGTTGAGGCCTGAATATCGGGGGTATCCATTGGGAGCCTCGAGCTTTCCTCAATGCTTGGGTCGACCTAGAGGGCAAACATAGAGGTAGAGATGAGTCTAGGTTCCTGAGCAGTTATGAAACCGTTCCCTGGAGGAGAATCAGTCTCTGGTGGAGTGACAATGGAGCCACTTTGTCGAGGAACAACGCGGTTATTTTTGCCGGAGTGTGCGGGGTAGATTTAAGTCGTGTGTACTTATTCGACACGATCGACGAAGTCTACTTCATAGACCTGTCCACCAATCCGTTGCAGAATAGTAAAGGGGTTATTGCAGAGAGGAACAGAGCTGCATTAAAACCGTTTTGAACGTCAGAAAGCTGCTGGTTTCGGATGAAAACTGGGTCACCGACTTTGTATTTCTGCGGAAATTCTTTAAGAGCTTCTTTTGGTGCTTTTTCCCTAAGTACTGAGCCTGATGTTGCCTCACCTGGCGGATTCGGGCTTACCTAGCACTGTCAATGTCGTGGGTGGTTTTGGAAAAGTCCATTCTCTAGGGCGTTTGAAGTTAGCACAAAGAAGAACTTCGCTGGGAGTAAACCCAGTTGTGGCATTACGCCGCGTGCGAATGTTATAAAGTATTTCGAAAATATCGAGATCCCAGTCCTTATGGGGATGCACGGTAAGGCGTAGCCTCATGCCTTTTTTAAGGCCTTGGTTGCGACGCTTAGTCGGGTTTGCTTTAGGGTGGTAGGTGGGGGTAGTCCAATACGAAGTGGTCCATATTTGACAGGCGTCGCTCCAATTTTTGCTGGTAAATTGGGGACCATTGTCGGTTAGGAGGTCTCTGGGGTAGCCATAACAGCGAAAAACCTCGCGTTCTGGAATGGATGTTATCTGTGGGGCTGTTGCATTACCCATGGGGAAGGCTTCTACCCACCTCGAAAAAAGATCGATCACTACATGAAGGTAGGTTTTTCCACGGCCCGATCGGTAGTGGAGTCCCATTATGTCAAGGGCCGTAGTTTCCCATGGGTTTTTTTGTTCCCGGGCACGTTGTTGATCACGGTGGGTGGTCCTGAAAGGTTTGCAACAAGCACAAAGACGGTAGATTTGTGCGTATTCCCTGATGTACTCTCTCATCTTGGGCCAGAAAAAACGCTGTTGGATGGCCCGAAGGCTCTGGTCCATACCCGGATGTCCGGAAAGTTGAGAAACATTTAGCGCTGGCGTAGCTAATAATGCATTTGGATAAGTCAGGCTTGATTTGGTAGAGCACTGTGCCAATTCCTATGATACTTGCGTGTAGGGTAGTCCAGGAATAGAGCGTCCTAAGCGTGAAGACTTTCAAAAGAGACCTTTAACGTTTTTGAAGGCACCCTCTGCTTCCGGCATCCAGTTCCGTCGCCTTTTTTTTACCGAGGGGATCGGTAAGGAGTGCAGATCTAATGGAAAATGGGTAACGTATTCCTGGATCCATCCACAAATACTGTATCGCGGTGAAATTTGATGTGGCACTGTATTTTTCCTCGACGAGTTCGGCAGAATAAAGCCATTTTGGTGGGGAGGGGGGATGTAAACCGAGGGTAGGTCTAAGAAAAGCGCAAATCATTATTCTTAAAAATAGAGCTCTGTCGCTTGTCTGAAATTTGCGTTAAGGTTGTCAGACGTCATGGTGGCAACCTTTTCTCTTCACTTCACGCGTCATTAAACAGAAATTACTACACTGAAAAATTGTTGGGCAAGCTGCTCTACCACACGATACAGTTGCAACACCAAACACGTGGAGCGCTGCTCGCCCACTAGTTTGGTGTGGATTTGCTCTCAAGTTGGTCGAGCAGCTTTATCACGTGAGCACGCTACTCTCTTTTTGTGGGACCGCTGCTCTCCCACGTCGAATCGCTGTGCGCTCAATATCGAGTGGCAGCTGCAACAAACTTTCAGTGGCGCTGTTCTACTATCGCTATTGCGGAAGCTAACCCAAAAAAATTTCAGTGTACCAGTGGTAAACCTCAACTGGTTAACTTGAAGTAAGTTAGAGTTCACATCGAATCTCAAACTCTAACCTTTTGTTGCCTCAAAATAACACTCACACACCATTAAACTTTCAATCGTTTTAAGTTAAGAGATTTGAATAGGTTGAGCCGCACCTGACTGCTTGGGTCAGTCCGACGCGCATGCATTTGGGGAATCTGGAAGAAGCAATAAGACTACCTTCGCCGAAGCCTTTGCCTCCATTTTGCCGGGTCGATCGTTGGGTGACAATTTGCTAGTAGTCAATTTCAGTTCGGTAGTGACTGACTTTAACTTACACTGTATCTTTAAATCTATTCGGAATGTCGGTTTGTGAGCCTTCTTATTTCGTGAGCCTTAAGGAGATCGTCAAATTCAACTTAACGGTCGTCCGACGGGAGATGGCAGGGGCACCAGACCAGATAGGTCGAGGTTTAACTACAGACTAGCTTCTTTACGTTGTATACGCGTTTGCATTCGTGCCAAGAGTAGTCTTTCCTCAGATCCGCTTCGGGGAGCTATTTTAGCTCTTTAAACCTAAATCTCGTGTTTGTGTTCGCCCTGCTTAGCGCTAGTCTCGCTGTATGATTACTTTTCGTGAACTCAAATTGTTTTTCTTACTTTTAATTGAAATCGCCACATTAACTTGATTTGACTTTGTTATTCTAGCGACATATTGACTAGACTTCATCACAAAATATATAAACTTTCGTCCAGTTCAAATTTGATTTTTTTATTAAGAAATAAATTTACGCATTTGTTATTGTAAAATGCTTGTTTTACTTATTGAACTAGGGTAGCCACCTCCAAAAAGTTCCCACTTCCCTACCCTGTTTTGCACGTTAATTTCAGCAGAAACTCATTTTTTTAAAATTGCGTCCGCTCAACGCCAGGCGCTGACTCCAAGCACTCTATAATGGGCCGACTCAAATTCATGGACTTGGCGTTCCAGGAAAGCACGGCTTTGATTCCCGCCATCGCCTATTTTCTGCCGATATTATTTATTTACCTTTTTGACATTTCCACAGGATTCAGAGGCAAAACCCCGTTACATGGCGCCCAAACGAGTTTGAGGATGGCTTTCACAAGCACCCTGATTTTTTTCAATTTTTCATGTGCTTGACCTTTGCTTTCTCGAAAAATTGTCGAAATTCGCCTATATATTTTGTTTACGTCAGATAAAGAGCGCTCAAGCGCTATATAAGAATACATAAAAAGTCCTACGGGCAACACCAATAGATAGTGTCGAGCAAATAGGACGCGTCGCAGATTTTTTTTTTTTAAGTGTTAAAATCGCGAGTGTTCGTACGCGCTGGCGCGGAGACTGCACCTTCTGGCATGTGACGGCTCTCAATCATAGGCAGTAGCCGGCTAGTTTTTTATTCACTTGTGACACATGTGACCGTGCGTTCTAGGCTCAGCTTTCCTACAGTTTTTGCTTCCTCAGAATGAAGGGTGACCTGTCTACTTTTAATAATCGTTGGCGAATTTATAAATTAATGCGTACTTGGAATTTGAATTTCGCAAACGAAGGACAAAGATTACTTCGAGGAAGCTGAACTTTTCTCAATTTATGAAAATTTTCTAAGCGGTACGGCTTCAACGTAATGCAGGGTAAGGGAAGAAGATCTACACTCGTGGCAAGAATTTGAATTAGCTTTCTGAGACAGATTCGAATAAATAACGCGATTCATTTCATAAATTATATTTAGCGTTGTCTCTTCAAAGCTTCAAACCTTTATCCATTAAATTCGCAATGGCATAAAACATAAATCGCGATGCGTGGATCTATTTCCTAAACGAGTCGGAATATCACAGGTTAGCAAATGAATTTTGCATTAATGCTACTGGCGTAGTATCAGCAGTTAGGGAACGTGCGTCGCGTTACGTTCATAGTCGAGATGGTGATCATACGATCCTATGAAGTCATATGGATACTCTGAACGCGTTTTCGATGGATTTGGAACAGGTGCGAGGTAACGTGTCTTTGCTCGACACAACAAATCTGTCAAATATCCATCGCAATGATACTTAGATACCGAATACGAACGCCGCGACATTTTTTAATCAATGTCGCCCAATTACGAACACAACTACCTTCACTATTTCTACTACCGCGAGTACCATAACCACACAGTCAGCCACGTCTCTGTTGAATACGCGACCCTGTAACTCATTTGTATTCTCATAAGCCGCAGCGGCGCCAGCACAGCCTAATTTCGAAATACCTCCGTCTAAATATTCTCAACCCCTGTCTGGGTTTCCACCCGTTTATCCTCGCATAAATTACGGACATCAAAGTGTTCCTCCGGTAAACGATTTTTCAAACCCCTTCAGCATCTCAAATCCATGGGCGTTTACAGTTAACAGCCCCTATAATATATGGGATTCTACAAGATTGCCTGGGAGAAATCATTTGGTGGTATCGAATATTAGCCAAATTCCAAACTTCACCGACACCTGTCGACTTAACTTCGATCGGAATGAATATTCGGGGGAATAACCCGGCAGTAACTATGAGTCCAGGGAATGCATGAACATTTCACACATCAAATTCAGACCGCGACGTAAGGACAACAATTAGGCAGTGGAATCTTTTCTACGATGACTCTTCAACAGGGTGGTCCAATGTTTTCCTAATTTCCATGCTCTCACCCCCCAAACTCATTCGAATCAATAAAAAAATTAATGCCTGTTTTTTAAATTATATTTAGAGGTTCCACACGCCCCATGAAATTCAATACGTATTTTCCATATGTTAAAAAGACTTTTTTGTAAATTTTATTCAGAATCGTCAGTATTAAGGGTTTCGAGTTGAAACTCAATATTTTTTTTTAAATTAGCCATGGAATAGGAAACTATAATTACTTTTTGAATTTCACCCCCACAAGTCTGTTTTATAGGGTCCCAAAAAATCCCATAATAGAAAAATTGGGTTTTGTGATTTTTTGGAGCTAATTATTATTTTTTGCGGTTCTTTTGGTACAGATTATTTCTAATACATAAAAAATTTCTTTCTGATGATAATTACATGTTCACGTAAATTTTCTAAACAATTTATTATTGTTTACAGCAATTTTTGCTCAAAAAAGATTCAGAAAGTCGCACTTTTTTCCAAATTTTTCGACTTTTTAGTTATAATAAGGCACTAATCAATTAGAGTTACCAAAAATAATTGCATAAACAATGTATTATTATTTTAACTAATATTCGCTCAGAATAATGCTAGAAAGTTGCGGTTTTTTCTGAAATTTTAAACTTTTTGGCCACTTTTCAATTACAGTGAGGTAATAATTAACCCTCCGTCACACAGGTTTTTTTCTGGTTCCGTCACACAGGTGGTTCGTTTATGTCCGGTTTTCTTTTTTTTTTTGTATCAAAAGCTTCAAAAAAATCTGGAAAAATTCATTTGTATTCCCTGGAGCTTCTGCTACACGCTCCAGTTGTTTTTAGAATCAAATATGTCACTTTTTCAGAATAATAATCTAGATATAAACAAAAACTTGAGAAAATGGAAATTTTGTTAACAAATTCATAACTTTGCAATAAATAAATATTAAGAAACTGTACTCTAGGTTTTTAAAGATCAAATAATGAACTGACAGAAAAATATAGTCCTATGTGTTCCAGTTCCAAAAAGTGTATTTGTTTGCACACTTGAAAATAGGGTAATTTTTTGCGATTCATGCATAAAATAAATGAATTAAAAATCTACTTTTCTCACGAAAAATCAATCTTCATTTATCATATAATCATATAAGTTTATGAGAAACTTGATTAAGAAGTTTAAAAAAATTATATGATAATAAATAACTCAAGGAGCGCAATCTTTACACAAGACGTAACACGAATGTAACCTCAAAATACACCGTCGCACGCAGATAGAATAACTTCCATCTGAACACAATTAAAAATTCCACTAACTTTTTTTTACAGTGTAGGTAAACTTCATTTTGCCGACAAGTACTTGAAAAAAATCTAAAAAGACATGAAAAATAAAATTTACTTACCTTCGCGAAACACTAAACGGTCACACAGGTGGTTCGTTTAAGGCACAAGCTTGATTTCAAATCTTTTCTCCTCAGAAACACAGTGATCAATCGCGGCGTCCCTTTGCAGTTCAGTTCCCACTAGCAAGAAGTTTTTTTAGGGAGGAGAGTCAAACCCCGTCATCTTTGGGTTTCGGAGATACTTGAGTAGGAAAATTTGACTGGGTCGTAAACGACCCACCCGTGTGACGAAGGGTTAAGTTTAATCTTATACTTTATACATCTGTCATTTTTTTTTATGTTCAAAGTTTTAAGCAGTCTTCCATCGTTTTTAATTATATGAATAATTTGTTTACGTCTACAGAAAATTTAATATACTTACAAGTTTGTAGTTCAGAGGTTAGAATTACATTATATACTGTTTCATTAATTGGAAACTATTCTACGAATAATGATAGAAAATATGGGCGATAAATTTAAATCACTGATTCACACTTTCTGATTAAAAATACAATTCTTCGTTTTAAAAACCTCATTCATACTTCTATTTTCATATATAATTGGTAAAAATCATGTATAAAATTGATAACAATTATCTTCTTTCTTCTATATATATAAGAATAAAAATCTGTTTCTTTATTCGCTTATAAATACCAAACCACTGCACGGAA
>JAUMHM010071420.1:0-14061 GCA_032362435.1 Melikaiella ostensackeni
GGCGTCCTATCTTCATTCGTTCTCAAGATGAAGTTTTTGTGAATAAATCACCGTAAAAAGTTAACTATTGCATATTTGAGCATTTTAAAAAATGCATTGCATTCAGGAATGTTCATAGAATATCTGTGAATTTTTTTCAGATTTTTCCAAAGGTCGCCATACTTCTGGGAACAGGCCAAAGTAAATCCTTGGAAAAGGTGGCCGAAAATCCCTGTTTTTTGGGACGTGTTGCCCTCTAACTATTAAAAAAAAACTTAGAATAAAAGTGAACATTTCGTTGAATTCAGAAGACTTTAAGCTTTCAGACGCTCTTTAAAGATATTCCAGAGATTTTTTTTAGGCGAGTTGCAATCAAAAGAAGTGAGGGGCCTCGACATTTGGCCCCGACTTTAGCTGAAAATTTGGGACATTAATTACAAAATGTTGGGACCTACTGAAACAATATATCAAGAATATCTCAGACGAAAATTTCAGGCCAATTCGGGTGATTTTAGTCAAATTTAAGGTATTATTTGAATAATTTCTCCTCTAGAAAAAGTCTCAGAAAGGGTCCTTTTCACGACGTAATTTATTGCAGTCGAACCTTCAGGATACCGATGTACGACAGGCAGCTAGGTTTTCGCTATCATAAAACTTTCATAAAACTAATCCCTTTTAACATTTTGAAAATTATTATTCAATTATTCACATGCATATGCTAATACGTGACAACCTATATATTTATAATTATATACAGTAGTATTCCTCTGACCGTAAATCTGAAAATGCTATCTGTTTTTACGTATCACGTAAAGTTCACGAGATACGTACAAAATATGATATATATTTTGAATTTTTCAAAGTAAATTTTAGATATTCGTGACGGTGAAAATCCGTGGATTTTGATTTTTCAACTACTCAATCTCTAATTTGGAAATTCAAAAAAAAAAATTATATTTGAAGCTCTTAAATCTGGCCGCTACTTACTACAAAAACCCTCTCTACCTAGTTCGCTAGCCAGATACTCTTTCAAGGCAGCCACTGTAGTTCCTTGCCATTCAGGAAAATTTCGATTATATTTACAAAACCAAGTTTATGAGCCTTTAGAAAATCAATGAGGCCTACTACTGGATCTTTAAAAGTGCTACCTGGGTACTCTTGGAGGAAAATCTCAGAAATTTGACTGCGTCTGAGAATATTCAGTGAATTCCCAGTGATATTGTATCGGTAGGGAGCGGCATTGATATAGTCTTAATCGGGTATATATTTCAACTCTTACATGGTCTTAAACTGATGAATCTATATTTTCTTTCTTACAGAACTAAATGCTTCAGGTAAGAAAACGAATCCGCGAGTTGCTCCATTCCCGCCACCTGAGCCTGAAGGTCCACCCCAAAATCCCCCACCTCCCCCATTCGTCCTAGTCCCCCCACGCAATCCGGCTCCTGCTCTCCAAGGTAGGAATCTCGAATTCGGTGGGAGACAATTTTTTTTGGAAGAAGGTCAGCCTGGAGCTAATGGAGAACCTGGACAAATCAGAGACATTCAATTGGTAGAACCTGATCGACCACTTCATATTGAGCGTCGCCAATATTTTCCTTCCCAATAATGCAGGTATCGCTGGCGTAGACTTTCTGATGTAAGTAGGAAAGGGAGAGATTGTGGTAGCTGATCTTTTGAGCTGGCTCCAATTAATTAATTGAATATACAAGATAAAGAATACAAATATGAAAATTACTTGATATTGGTCTGACGTATATTCCTGAATAAAAACATAATTCACTGAAAAAAGACTCTTATTTATAATATAATGTTAAGGTTGTTGAACATCAAAAGTCAATTTTTACCGACGTCTTAAATCTTGTTCTCCTATTTGATTCTTTAAAAAAAGGATTTTTAAAAAATACATTAATAAGAAATTATTCAATTAGTGAAATAAAAAATAGTACAGGTGACTGAAATCGAATATCAGCCAAAGCCAAATGGTAGCAACGCACCTACTCTGCCGCCTTTTCCGAAACTGCCAATTTCTGAAATGAAGTTTTATTTAGAGTTGAGAATTCTTATCACATTTCTGCATATATTATGTTAGGGAACCTGAAGTAATGAATGGTCTTTTCCCACCTTAAAGGCCAAACTGCAGGAGGCTAGTGACCTCCTCATTACACAACACAAACCGACCATAACTCCTTTGGTTGTGACTTTGTTTTCATACTTTCCATCGAATGACCAAAGTTTGGTGACACTGACGTTATGAATGGACACACCACCTTATGACGATTGAGCTTCTTAGTTTGGACATGATTTTCAGTATACTTATGAGAAACATTTCTCGCATAAAGTTGGTACTTAGGTGTAAACTTTAAATAATGGACAATACAAATAATAATGTAGCCTCGGATTGGATTGACACTTCTGTTGCCGAAAGGTAACCCTAGGAAAAGTTTCAAGCTATGATTGGAGACTGGGTGTATGGAATACTAGAGGTGTGAATGATCTTCAGGAAAGGGAATTGCGGGATACAGTGAGCGTAAGGAAGCTTGATATTTTATGTGTACCTGAAACAAAGAAGAAGTGATTTAAGGTAAGAAAGATAGACAATGGGCTAGAACTTTGGTCAGGAGTACATATAACATGATATCCAAGAGTCGGTCTGATTATCAGGCACACAGAATATAAAAATGTTATCAGGTCAGGTTTTTGAGAAAATAAGCTTTTTTGCCATTTCTTAAAAACAACATAGAATGCGAAACTGGCTTTCTCAAAACTTCAAGCGGGGCTCCAATTAAAGGTTGAACCTTTTGCTTCAAGAAAATGGTATTGAAAAAATAATTTTTGTCGCCTATTTTAATCGGTAACAAACTTTGTCGGCGCGCGCGTTCGCTCACCACTTTTTACCACCCGAGCGGTCGTGGTGAGCGAGCGCCCGCACAAAAAAAACCGGATATCGCTTAAGACAGGCGACGGAAATAATTTTTTCAATATAATCACCCTAGAGTAAAAGGTTCAACCTTTAGTTTGAGCCGTGCTAGAAGTTTCTAGAACATCTGATTCGCATCCTAGGTTGTCAAATTCAGCATCCGAGGAGGCCTCCTCCTCACATATTCGAAAAACAAAGAGCTTCGAAAAATGCTCTGACAAAGCCAAGAAAAGAAAAATTGGGGCAATTAAACAGTCAGTTTCTGGAGATGAAATTGATTTGTTTCCTAATTTACAGACTTTGAACAACAAGACTGTGATTGAAATTATTAAAAAGGATATTGAGAATGACACAAGAACTACGAATCATTTTGCAAAGTGTTTACAATTTTTTTCCAACAATTATAAACAAAAAACTTTTTTGTTTACAATAATAGATGTTCCGTATGTTTGCACTTTTTGCAAACTTGTCCTACGAAAGATAATCATTAAGCAGAGATGTTTCCAAGTTTGCAAAATGTTTGCAATTTTCTACAACACAGGACAGTATTATTCACAAAAGTCATTGTTTAAATAATTTCCGGTCCACGAATCGCTTAGCAAAATGAAATGTGTGATTTCTATACTTTTCTACGAATAATGAGTGATGTTTCGAAATGTTTGTAATTTTTTCGATTTCATCGACTTTTTATGTCTATTTCTACTAGACTATTTAAGTACCAGCGCTCTTGAATGGGGCGGGGGAGTACTAATAGGTGTAAGTAACAAACTGCGTTGTTATCACATACTTATTTCAGAAGATATTATCGATCAAATTTTCTCTTTAATTCAAGTTTCTCATACCAATGACATAGTTAGCTCTACTTATATTCCCCCTGCTTCGTCTTACGAGGTCTAACTAAGGCTCTGTTCCGGAATCAGTGACATCGCTAGTAGATTCCCCCAAGCTAAACTCTTAATTCTAGGCGATTAAAACTTACCTAGTATTTCATAGCCAAACGACGAATTAGGTGTCTCTATGGAAGCAGGATCCTTGGTCAGTGGCCAAACACGCAACGTAGCCGAAACTATAGTATTTACTTACGGTTCCTCAAACCTTAATCAATTAAGTGAAATACCAAACAATCTAGACAGAATTTGAGTTTGAGTATTTTCAGATATCCAAGATTTGTGTATACAGGTCGCAATTGATCTTCTAATTTGTTGTGGTGCATTTCATTCTCCCCTGAAGATTTCTGTCAGTCTTCGAGGGGAACACCCTCTTGCCGCGGAATCATTCTTTATTTTAAATTTTGAGGAAGCAAATTCACAAACAATTCACTAATATCTAGCAGAGGTCAACTGGGCGATGGAACTACAAAAATGATGACATTGAGACATCTATTGAGCACTTGTGCTATCACATAAATTTTGTGATCCGAAAATATATGCCTGATAGAGAAGTGTTTTTTTCCGCGTATCCCAGGTGGTTTAACCTTGAGATGTAAATCATTAAGTGGAGCCCTATACTCCGAATATACAATCAGAATTGAGAACGATATAGAAAATCATGTAAGGACTTTCGGGCCTTTGATAAGAACAAACGTTCTAAAACATCCGTCCCTACAACCTTAACATAAAACAATATAGAAACGAGCAATGGAAAAGAAATCGCTTATATTTTTGCAGGTTATTTTAAGTCAGTTCACACTAGTGACGACTTTCCCTATTGCTCAAGTGGTCGCGAACGCAGTTTTCAATTATCTCATATAGAAATATTTTCCCAAAAAATCTCTGACAAAATAAAGAACCTTGATCCGTACAAAAGCGCGGGATCGGATGGTGTGCCTCCTCGGTTCTTTGTAAAAAGTGATTCTGTTTTCGTTGAATCTTTACGGTTGCTTTACAGTCAATAATTAAGAACTGCAGTTTTTCCGAAGCGTTAGAAGGTCGCTGTAATCACACCGATATACATATAAGGCTGGTACTTGACAACATATAAACCACTACAGACCCATATCAATTTTAAATGTAGTCTCTGAAATATTAGATAACATTATCACAGACTGTCTCCAAAGTTCGTTGAGAAATTTTTCGGCAGACGAGTAACATGGTTTTCGCTCTCGCAGATCCAGAGTCACTAACCTCACAGTTTACAGACAATACATTACACACTCCATGGACTCAGGTAACCAAATAGACACGATTTATACAGACCTCGCCATAGCCTTCGATCGTATTAACCATGATCTCCTTCTATCCAAACTAAAAGTTTACGGTGTCACAGGGCCCCTGCTAAATTGGTTCCGCTGCTACTTGAAGGAGAAATCACAATACGTAAAAGTAGGAGCATTCGAATCCTATAGTTTCTGCCCTAGCTCGGGAGTCCCACCTGGGGTCGATACTATTCATCATATTTATCAATGATATCACCTGAATGATAGCCTTCAGGAAACTCTTGCTCTCTGCTGATGATCTGAAACTATTTTCTGCCGTAAAGTCAAGTGAGGACGCTGAACTTCTGCAAAGGGATCTGGATAGCATCAGTCAATGGTGTAAAACAAATTGAATATCTTTTAATGTTGACAAGGGCTATGCTATCTAATTCTTGCGCAAATCTACAATTACAGAATATCAGTACCACATATACAGATCTCCCCTTCAGGTAACTTCAGGTGAGTGATTTAGGAAAAATATTTAGCAGAGATCTCACATTTACAGAACAATTTAGCAGAGCTGTGCTCAAGGCTTCGAAAATATTTGGACTTATACGCTGTGCCTCTAGAGACTTCCGCCAAGTAAAAACCTTGAAAACGCTTTTTGTGTCTTGAGTGCAGCCCATACTAGAATATGCTTCTGTGATTCGGCACCCGTATCTAAAAGTCTATAAGGACATGATTGAGTCGACACAAAATCGCTTTTTGCGGGCGATTGCGTTCAAGTTAAAGAACCCTAAAGAGACATGCTACCTTAATACCGTGAATGAAATATTAAAACTTGAATCCTTAAAAAATGGAAGATCAATTGCAGGTCTAATATTTCTACATGAAATACTGAATGGACACTTCGACTGTCCGGCGATTTTGTAGCAAATATTATTCTCGGCACAACCGAAAAGGTTGAGAGACGTACAATCGTTTGATATACTGATGCCTAAATGTATTTTATCAGGTATTACTTTATAAATACTCATACCTCATACAAATGAGTTCGCTCGAATTATCTTGTAATGCCTTAAGTAACATCAAAAAGACTAAAAAATAATTTTTTACGAACACGAATGTTACACTGTTAAGAATGTTTGTAATTTTACGAACTTTTACTATACTTTTGTGTTGTAAATTTAAATTTCCGAAATATTAATCTCAAATTACATCACTTGTGTGGTGAAATCTGTAGTAATAATTTTCAAAATTCAATTCACAAATTTTATAATTTACGGATCAAGTAATTTTCATAATTGAAGTATAATATATACATTTCTTTTCTGATAGTTCGAACTGAATTGATTATTAGTAATACAATAATCAAATAAAAAAATGAAGGAATAAATAAATAGATGAAAGAAATGCAAAACTAACCAAAAAATTATTCTTCGTATCTGAAATTTTCACCTTTAGTTTGTTTTTCCGAAAAAGTTTCACCTATACCTTATATTTTAAGCTTGATTGATATATTTTAGAAAAATTTTTGCTTTCTGAGCTTTTTACTTCAAATAAATTGTAAACATTAAGCAACATAATAAGAAACTATCATTTTCTCATAATTCAGAGTACCAAACATGTATAGTAAATTTACTATACGTATATGTAACATATATCGCTTCCATTACATTTATAGTAAAATCGCTTTAGAATTTTCAAACAGTGTAAGTTCTACTATTATATAACCCTACAAAAATTTAATTTAATACTTGTATGCTTTAAGCTATGCTTCAAGCAAATCTTTGTACCAAGGTGAATACCGTTAATAAACTATACTAAACTAAACTCAAATTCCTTTAAATCAAAGAAACTTTTCTTTGACCAAGAGCCAATGAATATTTTTCTTCGAATGAAAGAATCGTTTTTCTGAGTGCACTCTCAATATTATTTTGCATGTTTACACTTAAGATGCAGTACCGACTCTTCCTACAAACAATTGCATTTACCAGAAAACTTAGAAACTGAAAAAAAAAAATTATGATTCGAAATTAACAGCTATAGACAGAGAAACTTTCTTCCTAATGCAGCTGCTCTTTATGAAACTTTTCATTGATTCTTGCTCTAATTTCAGGAAACGATCCAAGTTCCCTAAAAAGAATGTTGTGTTGATCTTTGCTTCGCCAAACTTGGTAAACTAATTAAGATTAAGTACCTCAATATATACCTTTGGCATACCACAAAAAAGTTTCAGATGATTAAAAATGTACATTCGAGAGAGTGCACTTTGAGTATCCTATAAAAGTACATAACTAATTCTAATTTTAAGTTTGCAAAAGAGGCATCTCTCCTTTAATTTACGTATCTCAAATTTCACGAAAGTGTATTAATGAGATAGGAATCAAATTTCAACAGGTTCAATTCTAATTACAAATATTACCTCTACTCAATTAGAAATTAAGTGTTTTTAAATAAAGCTGAAACTACACAAAAGATTGAAAATTCATATGACTTTATTCATTATTAGAAATTACAGTAGATTATTGAATAGGAAATAAATATAAGTCATAACATAAAACTAAACAAATTATTATTAAGTACAGCAGTCTTCATTCTTCAAAAAATTAAGATAAAAGTTTCTTGGTTTTTGCGAAAATTTCAAGATTCCTCAACGACCCCATCCAGATCTGTAGAAAGAAAATGTTAACTCAAAATTCGATTTGTACGATGCTTAGGGTCTTACCTACGAAGCTCTAATTAAACCCATGTTTTCGGTGGGTTTGGCATTTTTTTCTAGATAATAACTTTTCTTTTTCCGATTTTTTCAGTCGATATTTTCTGAACAGATTACGATGGTTAGCTTGAAATTTTTGAACCACAAATTCGGTTAGTTTTTGATTTATACTTTATATTTAAATGTTACTACAATGATTATAATATTTCAAATATTTATCATTTCAGGGATTGCCCTTTGGTACACTGATTTAAGACCTAAAAAGAAAGGACGAGTTCATTAACCAGCCATTTTTTACTAACAGTTCTAATTTTATGTATCGAAAATGGTTTTTTTCTAAATCAAAAATTTCATTTTCAAGCAAAATTGTTCATCTCAAAAATATCTACAAATATTCTAGGGACCATTTTTCAAAACAACGCATAGTTTTTGTTACAGCCGTGAACAATAACATTAAAAATAAAAAAATGTGAATTTTTGAAAAAACGACACATGATACAACAAAATGTACAATGAACAAATTGTTGCCAAAAAAGGTCTGCAAATTTATTATTGACTATTTTTTCATAGATGGGTAGTTTTCGTATTAATCGTGCAAATATGCTATTAAAAATAAAAAATTCAAATTTATGGGAAAACCACATAAGATACAATAAAATGTTTGACCACATAATTTTCCGCCTGAAACTGAAGTCCCGCCAATTAATTAGACTTTACTTTTATCAAATTTAAAATTCGAGAAAAATAATAATAAATGCACTAATCTAATTATCAAATTACCTGCGTTCTCTCTTTTAAGTGGAATTTTTAGTTATTAGGTGTGAATAACTAAACTTTATTCTATTATGCTATCCAATAATTAGGTAAATTTCAGTTTCATGTATAAAAATACATACAGAAATTGAAGTTGAATAAATTTTTTGTCCAGACAAACAAATTTGGAACTTGTAGGAGTTTTCGTTTATATAAAAAAAAAGATTTAAAAATTTGAGGTTGACTATTTCATACAGTTGGTTCCTTTACTAGGGAAGAATGAACATGACCAAATTAATCAAATCGTTTGAGTTGAGGGAGAAAAATTTGCGGGTTGGCGTCCAAAAAAAAAAGGAAAAAAAAACATTTTGAAATCGGATAATATCTTCTATCTGGTTTTTGGATTAAAAAATTCAAAACAAATTTCCTATTGGGTAAAAATTATGTCAAATTTTTGGTATATACAGTTTTTGCTAGTGAAAAGTATTAAAAAGTTACAAATTGAAAATAAATTTTTTGTTCAAATTAGAATTTTTCGAAAACATGCAAAAAATATGTTTTTTGGATTGACTTAAATAAATGCACACTTTTTTGGGAAAAATTGAATATGTCGAACCTGAAATTTCTTCAGCTTGAATCGCAAAAACTTGCTATTATTTTGGTTTCATGGAAAGAATTTTTTTCGTGATTTCAAAATCGTGAATTTGACTATTTTTTACGATGTTTCACGATTTTGGAACGCTTCAAATACAATGAAAAGAATTATTTCTCATGAAAGCAAAATAATAGCGTGTTTCCTCGATTCAAGCTGAAAAAATTTCAGGTTCGACGTATTCAACTTTTTCCCAAAAAGTGTGCATGTAACTCAATCCAAAAAAAACATGTTTTTTGAACATTTTCAAAATATTCTAAATTTAACAAAAAATTTATTTTTTTATTTGTATTTTTTTTTATTGTACACTAGCAAAAACTGTACCGACAAAAAATTTGCCATCATTTTTTAACCAATATGAATTTTTTTCGATTTCTCAATCATTTGATTTTTCAAATACAAAAACCGAACAGAAGATATTCTCCGATTTCAAATTTTTTTCTGATTTTTTTCAATTTTATTATTCGTTCATTTTCTTTTGTCGGCAATTCTATAACATCGGAAATTTTTATTTGGGGAATTTCCAAATTCGGTAATATTATGAACTTTCGGAAATATTTCCAATTCGTAAATTTTATAATTTTGGGAATTTTCCATTACGAAGATTTCCTTTTTGGGTATTTAAGACTGTCGGGAATTTTATTTTTCGGAATTCTTCAGTCGTTCCAAATAAATATTTTCATACATCAAATATTCAAAACTAACCAATTTGAAACTAAATTTTGTCAAATAGAAAGCGTTGAATCGTTAAAATTTCAGAGTGTTGAATTCAGAGATTGAACATTACAATTTTAACTGTTGCATTAAAAAAAATTTGAGTTGTAAGTGAAAGTGTTGAATTTGGATGACTAAATAACAATTGAAAAATTATTAACTCGAACCGTTCAATTTATAGGAGTTAAAAATTTTGAATGCAACTCAGCGGCATTTAATTTTCAGTTGTTCAATCAAAAACTATTGAAAGCTTCCATTTTATACTTGTAAATTATTAAGCGTTTAAATAAAAACATTTTCAAGCTTCAATTTTAAAAGTTTAAATTCAAAGAAGTACGACTTTGACTGATTTAATTTGCAGTTCAGTTTTGATTACTTCAAATGGAAAAAATTGCAGCTTCAAGAGTTCGAATTTTTCAATTTTAATTACCTTAAAAAAATTTTTCGAATCGGGAAAAACCGGAAAATTTTAATCAAGCAATAAAGGTTTTTTTATAATAAGAATTATCATTTACCGTCAACTAGGGCTAAGCGGCGCATGTGGTGTAAAACGGCGCACCCTTGATTCTGCATTTCTAAATGCGATATTTGCTTCTTCTTGATAAAAAATATAAAATCTTGCAACTAACAATTGTAAAACTTCAAATGAAAAACGCAGTTGAAGTAATATTGCGTTTCAAATACAGAATTAAGGGTGCGCCGTTTTCCTCACATTTACGTCGCTTAGCCTTAGTTTACGGTATTTAATTTTCTAATATATGTAATAATTATTATTCTAAGTAATTATACCATTTCTCTATTAAAACGACTAATATCTTGAAACATTTTACTATCTATATACTTAATTTTTTCATCTCCCAACTTTAATTACCTTTATCTGGAATAAATGAGTTAATAATATTGATTAAACTCATGTACTCGATGGAGGTTTTTCACATAATAAAGTCTAAAATAAAATAAAAAACTTACCCGACGCTGATGTAAGATACAGTGGAAGGCCTACGATTGTTAACAAATGGACCATTATTAATTATAGTGTCATCATAGTCGTCTCCATTGACAGGTCTTTCAAACCAGAAGAAAGGAAATTGATAGTATCGAGTTTCTTTTCCAGAAAATAAATCTAACCCACCTTCAACAAAAACAAGAATCACGAAATAATTTCAGACCAAAGATATTTTTATTAAAGAGACATTCGATTTTTAAAAATATTAAAATAATAACATACTATTATCATTTTGAGGAAGGGGCAAGGATTTTGCAAAAGAAAAAAAGATCACGAAGAGTAAAAAGCACTTGTACATTTTTAATGACTTTCAACGTTTTGATTCACAATAACTGGATCATCGGAGCATTTCCGCTCCTTATATATTCATCTCAACGAAAAAATGTCGTAGTGACTGACAGATAATCAATGCTAATCAATACTAATTTAACTCCTTAAGATTCCTCTCGCAGACTTGCTAAATACTCCACTGCTCCCTCATAAGAAGAATAAACAGACGCCAGTGGCGTTGTTTTCGGAACAATGAACAATTTCTTGAGATTGCATTCCATCCAGTTTGTCTCCCTTCCCTTGGCAAACAAAAATCAGCTTATTTGGAACACCTTCCTCTAATCACTTGAGGAACAAGAGATATCTCAAAACAAAATATATGTGAACAAGATTCGACCGAATGTGTATGGGGATCTAAATAATAAAGATTGAGCTGGTTTGAATTAGATTGAAATTTCCTGGAATATTTATTTTCTGATTCACGGTATAAAACGCCGTAAAGCCTCCATCCTCGAACAGAGACGGAAATTTTTTTGTAATAATTTAAATTTGTAATAATTTTAAATTGTAATAATTTTAATTTGTAATAATTTAATAATAAATAATAATAATTTTGTAATAATTTCTATCTATGGACAATATAAATAAAGTTGATTAGAATCACAGTAAATCTGACGATGTCGTTTTTGCTGCAACGGTATACAGCTGTTACATTCTTGGATCATTCTGCTGCAGATCAAATTGATACCTATAGATTTAATGTGTATATTGATGAATTTAAAAACATAAGATGGTCTGTCGCATTTTTCGAGATTAGAATTACCATTTTATTAGAAGAATTGTAGAAACCACTCATTATCACATGATAAATCTCAAGCCATGTTTGCATCGATGATTCCCTTATCAACTTAGCACTGATTATCATAGGTAACGGAAACACCTTGAATTCCGTAAACTACGTGCCAGAAAAATATTTTCAAGAGCGCTAAAGATTGTTTAGACAAATATTATGCTACCTTCTAGATCATGCATTTTTTCAACGCTTTCAATTATTGCGCTACGTCTCAAAACATTCTTGTATGCTGTATTTTTTCCGTTAAAAATGAAAATTTGTTCAATCCAATTTCAGTTTATCCACTTTACTGAAAAATAGATTTCAACACATTACATTACATTTGGTATTCCGAACACATTGGTAAGAAGGTATTTCAATAAACTTGCATCGTCAGAGTTGTAAAAAGCAAATGGAAGGATGCAGCATAGATTCGAAATCGCTACTCTTGACGAGAGCTTAATATAATGAGCGAAGAATTGATCGATTCGTTAAACAAACATAAATTCTCCAGTGCTGCATGTTTAAAAGTCATTTTTTTAAATTATTATTATACCATTAAGCCAAATCCCTCGACACACTCTTTCCACAGCACCGCTTCGAAACGGATCGCTGATCAATCTCTCTAGCAATCACCCCAGGTGAAGAGCTTCGCAGAGCCGTCATACATCACGATTCGGACATAAACACTCAAACTGACTGATAAACCCATAGAAAAATTCATACTCTTTATGCCAATCTTATCCACTAAATTGAATCTTTATCTTTTACGTCACCACTGTCACCATCAATTGAAGTGTGGCATGCTATAACAAATAGCCTTCTGACTTTCACTTTCATTTTAACCCATAATTACACAGCTCCACAAAAAAAAAGTTGTCAGCCCCAGAAACCAGAATAGGTTTACCCTACGTTTTTGAGGTCGCTGAATCCGAATCCGGAGCTGGTTTGGCTGCATCACGTCACATTTCTTCCCTAACCTCAAAAAACATGGTAAATCGCTGATTTCAGGCGAAACATGATTCCCGTCTAAGAAAAGTGGCCATATTCTATGTTTTTGAGGTCGTTGAGTACAAATGCGGAGTCCTTATGGTTCTATGACGTCACACTTCGTCCATAACCTCAAAAAAACGTAGCAAATTTGTAATGTTATGTAAAACATGCATTTTTTCAATGCAAAGTCGTCATACCCTATGTTTTAGAAGTAATGTTATGTAAAACATGTATTTTTTCAATGCAAGGTGGTCCTATCCTATGTTTTCTAGGTTCCTGAGTCCGAATTCACAGCAAGTTCCTTTCAATTCACGCCCTTCTTGAGTACCGCATTCTTTTATCTTGAAAGATCGACGTAACGGATTCCGCTTCCTTTTAGGACCATGTAGTGGGTCACGTGACCAGATTCTTACCTTACCGACATTTTTTTATTTCCCAACTTACGTTCACACGAAACGCCACATCGAGTTTAAAATTTGGAAAACTAAACAAGAAGCACTAAGGAAGGTGTGTCTGGCCCTAAACTTTTATGATTATGAAAACAGTTTTTTTTGTAAACAAATTTTTTTTTTTGCTTTTTTCATAATTATACAAATTTAGGACCAGACACACCTTTCTTAGTGCTTCTTATTCATTTTCCCAAATTTTCAACTCAATGTGGCGCTTCGTGAGAACGTAAATTGGGAAATAAAAAAAGTGTCGGTAAAGTATGAATCTGGTCACGTGACCCACTCGTCACATGGCCTCAACTGCTTTCTGTGTATGCCCTCTCTCCAATGTCCAACAAATGTCTGCTATCATGTTTATATCCCACCTCCCTTGGTAGCGACGTTCAATCTCTTTAATATCTTGAAGGAATCTTTTTCCATGCTCTTCACTGTAATCTCCCAAATTCATTGAAGAATAGTCAATGTGGGAATTTAATACATGTAACTTCAAGCTCATATTACATCCCATTTTACCGAAATTCTGTATCATATTTCTCGAAATTTTTTTGTAATTATCACTCTTGTGGTTCCCTAAAAAGTTTTCAACAACATTCTTGAGACTCAACCAAGCTGCTTCTTGCACTTTGTTCATAGTTGTGAC
>JAUMHM010071440.1:0-14060 GCA_032362435.1 Melikaiella ostensackeni
CCGATCTAAAACATCAAAAATTGTATTTCAAAAAATGATTTAAAACGATTAAAAATATAAGTTTGAAATGTAATGATGTAAAGTTTCTGGAAGTCACTTGAAATATACTGAAATATCTTGCAATATCCCAAAACACTTTGAAATATGAAGTATTTAAAAATATTCTGGATCATCTCGAAGAGTGTGAAATATCTTGAGGTACCTTGAAATATCTTGGAATATCCTAAAGTATCTTGAAATATTTTGAAGTATGTGAAGTATCTTCAAGTAAGAGAAAGATCCTGAAGTACTTTGAAATATCATGAAGTATCTTTAAATATCTTGGAGTATGTGAAGGATCTTGAAGTACGTGAATTATCCTGAAGTGCCTTGAAATATCTTGAAGTGTCCTGAATTATCTTGAATTATCTTGAAGTTAGAAGTAGGTGTACACTTTTCAGTTGAGTTGTCAACCCCTCGGGCTTACTTACGGCTTATACTTACAGAGTTACAATCGTTACAGTGGTTCCAGGGCAAGTGTAAGGCTAGGAAGATTTGTTCTTTAAAATCAGTTTTATCTTATAAGTGATGATTAATCTCGTTTAGTAATGAATTTCCAGAAACCTTCTAACGATTTCGAAACGATTGGCAAAGACAAAATTTGAAAGTTTTCAATTTGAGGTGCAACAAATTTTTTTTTTCAAGTTGACAACTTTTGGAGTTTTCTCCTCCAAACGATAAAATTTAATTTAAAACTATTTGAAAATGATTCTTCAAGAAATTTTTGGAAAATTTTAAATGTGCAGTCCACGTGTGAAGTTAGAACTACATTTTTTGAAAAATCGATAACTTTTTGGATTTTCACCTCCAAACGATAAAAATTGATTGCTAAACACCTCCAAACAATTCTGTATAAAAACACATAATTTTTATAGATTGCAGATCTATCTTCACGGAAGTGGCAATTTGGTGAAGTGGATATTATGACAAATGGCGATTCGTGTAAATGAATACCAAGTTATGTGGTTATTCGGGAAAATGAAAATTTTATCTAATGATAATTCGGATAAATGTAAAATGTAACAAATAGAAATTTGTGCAAATGAATATTACGTTATGTGGACATTCGGAAAAATGAAAATTATGGCAAATAAAAATTCGGAAAAATATAAATTAGATTAAATAAAAATTAGGGTGAATAAATATGACGTTGAATAGAAATTCGAAAATGACAATTAATCCCATTGTTAAAAGCTATCTGTCGAACTTTGTGCTAAAACTGATCTATTTTTCTTAATTATGGCAATTTTTATGTACTTTTGTATAAGTTATATAAATAATTTATTTACAGATCCTTTACTGTTTACATTACTGCTTTTAATATTTCAATTTATTTATTCCTACGCTGATTTTCCTAAAATCATTTTCCTATAATACTTCCTATTATAATTAAAACAATTTTGATACAATCAACCAGGCAGAGAGACGGTACCCTGTGATGCGAAAAAATCAACAACCGAAGGGTGTCACGGCATAACAGTATAAGTGCCACTTTTTTCAAAACACGCTTTATTGGCTTAAAATTCCTCTAAAATTCCACCTGTGACAGAAGCGTCTGCAAAGATGCTGCAGCCTACAATTGCAGTCTGTCGATGGCCTGGATTGATTACCAGAAAGCTTTCGATTTAATCTCCCATAGACTTATCATCTGTCTATTGGGAAGCTTGAAGATTCATTCACACATAGTGGGATGCATAGAGAGAAAACATCGTGTGGAAACTAAGAGCGTCACCGTCCAGAGGGGCATCTTTCAGAGTGACACCATGAGCCCTTTTCTCTTTTGCATCATACTTTTGCCATTATCTATCGCACTACGCAATTCTCATGGGTACGTCTGCGGCGGATCTAATAATCGTGAGCATAAGGTCACTCATATATTTTACATGGATGACTTGAAGATCTGTGCTTTTGGAACACAGCATCTCAAGGATGCTCTAAAGATCGTAGCGGGGTACACACGAGAAATTGGTATGAACTTTAGATTGGACAAGTGGGCCAAGAGTCATTTGAAGGATAAAAATACAAAGAGAATTATTGTAGATAGGGCGCGCATACTTTGACTTCGTGGAAGCAGTGTAAGTCAATGAAAACGGCCAAATCGGCAAAGTGAGGAAACGGATTTGTATAACTTTTAAAAAAGGTAAATGACAAGATAATTTGAAAAATACATTGTGGGAGGAGTAAAAAAAATCATGCCGTTATAATTTTAATGGTACATTTATTCGAGAATTGAAAAATTCAGACAAAGAAATAATTTCCGCTACTTGCACTTTGACTTCAGTCTGAATTTTTCTATTCACAGAAAGTTGTACAGAAGGCGAAAAATGAGTATGTCGAGAATTTGTGCCTTCACAAAGATCCCATGGGGTAAACTGAAAGACATGGTGAGGTTTCGAGTCGAGAATCCATTTATTCTTTTGATGAGGTCAAATTTTCAAGTGAAAATTTACAAAACACACTGTGAAAAAGGTATTGGACGTTTAGTTCTTGACGCTACTGGAGGTGTTGGATCAAAAATAAAAAGAGTACATGATGCGGATACGGGAAATATTGAATTGTACGCAATATCAGTTGAAACTGAGAATGGCTACTATGTAGTGTGTATAATGCTGAGCGACTCTCTCAGCCCAAATAAAATACAACTTTTCCTTATGGAATTTATAAGATCTAGAGCCCAAGTACCAAGAGAACCTGTATCAGTAGGCCCAGTCGAGTCTCGCCACCAAATAAGAAGGCAAACCGGCCGAGAGTACTTATATTTATGAAAATATCGCCTTTCCAATGGCTTAAACACGGAGAAAACTTTTATGCATACTCACCCGCGATCTTTACATCGTATTTTTTAAGTTTGTATTTAACAATAAGAGTATTTGTGAACGGTTAATGAAAGATAAAGAATGAAGCTTTGTGTTGATATTTTGTTGCAATTTTGTTGTGAAAGATTGGGCGACTACCATCTTTGTCGCTCTTACGGTGTTGGCCGCGATGTTTCCCTGTCAAATGTTACAAAGGAGATAGAGTCAATAGTCAAAAACGAGAATTGCCGAATTCACTGGAACTACCAGTTCCCAACAATATCCCTGTTGCACCCTTGAGGCCTCAAATCGTACTCCTTGATGAAGAGAAACAAACGATGTTCGTGATCGAATTTTCGGCTCCGGCCGACACCAAAATCACAGTTAAGAAGAAGGAGAACGGGGGGAGGTATCGAGACTTTATAAAGGAGTTGCGGTGACTGTTCACAGAATATTCGGTTAAAATGACTGTCCTTGTATTCGGTGCTCTCGGAGGTGCGAAGCCAACACTGGTTCGTAACCTCGAAGCCATACCCGCATGCCAAAAACGTGCCAGGGCACTTGCGAGGTACATGCAGAGAGCTGTTCGTTATAGCACTTGAATTTTTTTTTCCGTCATAACGTGATTCATGGGACTCATATAGTCATTCGACAAAAAGAAAGTGATTCCATTATTTGCAACAGCAACGTCTTATGAATTGGATTTGCGAAGGAGTGTCGCCAACTTATTTGGACGACTGTCTAGTTCTGAAATTTTTAACTTCTTTAAGGACAAGCCAATATCACGCTGAACTATATTTTGTGTTTCGCAGGATTGTGCTGATGGCAAGCAACCCGAAAATAGACAAAAAAAGTGGTCGTCCAGCCAAATTGACCAAAGCAACCACGAAAAAATTATTATCAAGGCCAATTGGCGGTCCAGCGGGTGATTCCAACGTGTATATTGCCAAGTGTCTGCCCAAATTGAAAGATTTTATTGAAGCCCAACATTCAAAAGACAGATATATATTTTGGCCGGACTTGGCAAATTGCCATTACTCAAAGAAGACGTTATTGTGGTTAACTGGCTAAGACATACCTGTAGTGTCGAAAGGAGACAACCCTCCGAATGTGCCCCAGGCACGTCCAATTGAACGCTTTTGGGCCCTACTAACTTGTTTGGTGTACGACGGTGGCTGGGAGGCCAAAACTGAGAGTCAATTGATTGGCAGAATTCATTGATGTCACAATTTTTCTATTGGGCCCGCCGCAGAGGTAGTGACAAAAGTGTGATGCAAAAGAGAAGGGGGTCCATGGTGTCTCCTTGAAAGACACCTCTCTCGAAGGTGACGCTGTGAGTTGTTACACGATGTTTTCCAGATGAGATAATAAATCTGTCTTTCCAAAGGGACACCAATCTCTCTATGCATCCCACTATGTGTGGACAAACCTTCAAGCTGTCCAACAGAAAGATGACAAGTCTATGGGAGGTTGAACCAAAAGCTTTCTGGTAATCAATCCAGGCCATCCGCAGATTGCGATTATAGTATGCAGCATCTTTGCAGACGCTCATGTCGATTGGCAGGTTTTCCCAACAACCTGCCGCGCCCTTTCTCGATCCACCTTGTTCGTAAATCTCTCTCTACACAGGTCCAATTTTCTGAAAAATCCTGTTGTTCAGGATAGCCGTGAAGATCTTATACAGCATGTTCAAACAAGTTATTGGCCTGTAGTTCCTTGGGTTGGACAAGTCACCTTTCTTCGGTAGGATTAAAGTGCGTCCTAACGCCAGCTACTGCGGAATAGGCGTCTCCTACTTTAACTATGAGGTGAAGATCCGGGCCAGACATTGGTGTGTAGAAATAAACTTCTTCCACCAGAAGCTCTTCATACCATCTGGTCCGACAGCGGAGATGTTCTTCGTGCCTCTCAGTGCTTTCTTCATCTCTTCGGCAGTGATGGTGGGCATTCCTCCTCGGACGTTACGAGCTTACCAGATGTTATGTAATCAATTACACACCGAATATGGGACGCGTTCTGTCTAACCCAGCCAATCTTCTCGTTCAGTTGATGCAAGAGCATTTTGTCTTTTGACCAATCGTCGGCTTTACCCTTCGGTTTGAATCGGCCAAAGATCTTGCTGTATCATAAACTGAACAAGTGATAGTCCAGAGCTCGAACACATCCGAGAGATCCTCAAGAACGGCAGCATCCATTTCAGCCAGATCATGTGGCTTTGAAGGAACCTGGATTTCAATGTTCCTCCTTGTCTTATAATCGACATCATCTCTCAGGGGATGCCTGTTTCGCGCGGTTAGTTTGAATGTTGCTTCCTATTTTTCGTCTGCAGCTTGTTCTTGCAGCGGTTGAGGAAGCCTTCCGCGCACGTAACCTGTTCGCGTGAGGTTCTCTACACGTTTTCGCAACAACTGTTGCGAAAGGTGCGAAGGCTCTGGGTGTTGCTGGCAGCACACAGTGTGCAGGTGCGGCATGTAACCTTTGCGATCAAGGATGATGCTGACACCGTAGCAATCCAGCACGTCATTCTTGAGTAGATCCATCCACTCAACATGTCGTTCATCTCGCCGGACCGTCATCGTGTTTCCATCAAAATTATTTTCAGCACCCCGTACTCTAGGGCGATTAGCACTGTTTGCCGACTCATTATCGAGTGGTCTGCGCGATCAATTGTTTTAAACCGTATTCATAACTACGTTTGTTGTTGTCATAGTTGTTCCCACGAGCAGCTAGGAAAAGGGTTCAGTCACCCTTGCTGAGCCCCGCATACAAGGGTAAGGTCTCAATGTTCTAGGAGGTTACCTGATATCCTAGAGGCACTGTGTAGAACATCACTTCCTAGTGCCACGTATCCTTCAGCACGGGTGCTCACGCCTTGGCTTGGAGGTTTTTCCTTCGGGACCATCCCTGCACAATTGTCCGCGACTGCTTATTAAGTTGTGTAACCCTATTCAGCAGAAACGGGCATTGTAATTTCATCCTACCTATCCTACCCATCTAATGGTCGTGAGGCGTGGCCATAGGTGTATCTTACCGCGGTTCTACTGGAAGCCAGTGTCATCCAAAAATTTCACTTTACATCTATTTATTTTCGTCTCTGTATCTGAAACTTTCATTTCATTAAATTACGATGCTAAGAACTGAAATTTTTACCGCACACAGAACCAAAAATGTTGCCAAAATACTGTGTATACAAAACGTCGTGTGGGCGATTTTCCTGTGTAGATTTGATGCACCCCCATACGTATAATTAGTTTTTCGACCAATATCATAAAAAAATCACCGTGATTTTCATTTTTGGTCGATTTTATCGAAAAATTATGATTTCAAAAACAAATTTTATACACAAAAAAGCAGTATTTTTACGAAATACACAGTTTCTCTGTAGACTATTTTTATATAAAAGCAATATTTTTGAAAATAAATCATGAGAACCGTTAAATAGAAGTCGTTTCGAAAATTCACTGTACCTCAGAAATTAAAATGCACAGAAAAGTCTCTTAGGCTTTTTTTTGTGCAAGGTGGAATGTATGAATTTACATATAATATTCACATATAAAGTATGGAGTATATCAATTAAGCCAATGTGAAAGTGGTAAATTTGATAAAAAGTAGCGTTTCAGCCTTCTAAATATTTATGTCAGTGAAAGACAAAGGTTTCACTTAAAATATTTCCACGAAATTTTTATTTAGTATAATATACCTTATAATTTTAGATAAAAGCGGGATCGCTGAACTTTATAATAAGAAATCGGCAACTCTTCTAACTTTGGTGAAGTTTAGTGAATTTATAGACAACTTGAAAGAGGGCCTCATTTTTTTAGTTTTTGACATACGTGTATGGTGAATATTTTTCCTAAAACTACTCTCTGAAACACATAAACTCAGCTATTAAACTTGGAGATCAGTTAAAAATTGCCTTTTTCATGCAGGTTTGAAAATAAAAGCAAAATTGATGAAAAAATCTGATTTAAAAAAACAATGTCACGTCAAGTTCTGGTTCGAAAAATCTAATACTTCTTTTTAGGCGTTTTTGGGCACCTACTATTATTTTTTTTTAAATCCAGCTAAATAGCTGACATGGCCGCGCAGAATTTTCGCTGAAAAAAAAATCTTTGGAATGACCTAGATATATATATTCGCATCACGAGATTTCGTATCCATACATGGAGAAAATTTATTGAGGAAAGATTTCGCAAAATTTTGTGTAAAGCTGGGGCATAAAGTATTTGGAAAAGGTTTAACATTATAGTACTTTGGTGGAGTTTAAAACTATTATGCGTGTTGGTTGCATAAAACATTCTACATTCTCCTATTAACCTTTGTAAGAATACCCAAAGTTGAGTAAAATAAGCGGTTGCTTGAGGGAAATAAGAAGGGGAAACGGAGCGTGAAAGGGAGTGACTGGTTTGAAGTCGTCAAATCCTCGAAAAAGAAAAAATACTTAACAGGTATCGTAGCGTGATGGTTAGAGTGTTCAATCTTAATACTAAGGGTCCAGCGTTCGAGTCCTTACCGAAAGAAAATAATTTTTATTTTTCTCAATAGAATTCGTTTTACTCAACTGCATTTGAAAGTGCCTCTGAATGCCTTTATGTCCCCGTTATGAGCAACTTGACGAGTAAAGCTTACTTAATACATTCTCTCCGTATAGTATATAGAGATGAAAAATTGGTCAAACAACCACCGCAAGGTCCCCCTGGGAGCGACTGCCATCCAAAATGACACTGGCTCCCAGTAGAACCACGGTATACTAACCCTATGGCCATACCTTACAACCGTGAATAGGGTGTGCACAGGTTACGATGGAATTACAGTGAAGGGCTGGCGAAACCCTCGTGTGTCTTGATACGAAGCGACCCAAGAATGACGGATCTCTACGTCCATCTCGTGACCATAGCTGTAATATACTGCAGTTCTACTGGGAGCCAGTCTCATTTTGGATGACAGTTGCTCCCAGGAGGACCTTGCGGTGGTTGTTTGACCAATTTTTTATCTATATATATATACTACACGGCGAAAATGTATTAAGTAAGTTTTACTTGATAAGTTGCATATAACGGGGACATAGAGGCATTTGGGGAAAAATTTCAAATGCAGTTAAGTAAACCGAATTCTAATGAGAAAAATAAAAATTATTTTCTTTCGGTACCAGGACTTGAATGCTACGATACCAGATAACTATTTTTTCTTCTTCGAGTATTTGACGACTTCAAACCAGTCACTTCCTTTCACGCTCCGTTTACCCTTCCAATTTCCCTCTAGCAACCGCTTATTTTACTCAACTTTGGGTATTCTTTCAAAGGTTAATAGGAGACTTTAAAATGTACATAATATGCAACAAACACGCTAAATACACTCAAATCCCGGTTCAGAAACCCCCGGTTTGAAGACCCCTAGAACTGCTGACCGACTGCTGGTCCAAACAGTTTCTCCGGTGCGCGGGGCGAGAGACGGTGCTCAACCAAGCGTGAAATGCCAGCAGCGCATAGATAAAGGCGCAGGGCGCGTGTACTCAAGTTCGAACTCACGTTCGGAGATTGCGTACTATTAGGAAATGGTTCACACGTCCCTGATTGTTTACTGTTTGGAGAATCCCGCTTTTTAGAGACCGATGCCATTGAGGTAACCCCGTTACAGTCTCTGAACCGGGGTTTGAGTGTAGTTTCAAACTCTACCAAAGTAATGTTAAACTTTCCCTACATATTAAAAGAGCTGTCGATTTCTTATTTTCAAGTTCAGCGATCCCGCTTTTGTATAAACTTATAAGGTATATTATACTAAATCAAAATTTCGTGGAAATAATTTTAGTGAAGCTTTTGTTTTTCTCTGACGTAAATATTTAGAAGGCTGAAAACGCTATTTTTCATCAAATTTACGATTTTCACATCGACTTAATTGCCATAGTCCAAACTTCATACGTAAATATTATATGTAAATTCATACATTCAACCTTGTAAAAAAAACCCAAGAGTCTTTTCTGTGCACTTTAATTTCTGAGGTACAATGAATTTTTTAAACGACCTCTATAGTATTTTCACGGTTTTCATGATTTATTTTGAAAATTATTGCTTTCATATGAAAATGTTCTCCAGAGAAATTGTGTATTTCGTGAAAATATAACTTTTTTGTATACAAAATTTGTTCGTGAAATCATTATTTTTGTATCCAACATCTTTCTCTACAGTTAACAGTTTTCGAAAAAAAAATCAATTGTGATTTGAAATTTTTTTTTGACTTTTGGGTTTTTATGTATTTTTTTGTGAAGAAGGTTTAGAAAACAATTCCAGATAATAATAAACAAGAATTTTTTATTTGATCTAAATAAATAGAATGCGTGTGTTAATTTTGAAGTTAATTAAATAATTTTAAAGTTAACAAGGAGTGAAACACATTTTACGTTATGAGTAACATTTGACAATGTAATGAAAGTATGGGGGTGCATCAAATCTACACAGGAAAATCACCCACACGGCGATTTGGATGTAAAATATTTTGGCAACACTTTTGGTTGTGTGTGCGATAAAAATTTCAGTTTGTAGATTTTGTAATTTAGTGAAATGAAAGTTTCAGATACAGAGACGGAAAGAAATAGATGTGAAGTGAAATTTTTGGAATGAATGCTGGCAAAAATTTCAGTTTCAAACTTATTAATTTTTATCATGTACCCACCATGACAAACTTATGGGTACGCGTAAGGATTGAATGTGAAATTTTTTAGACACATAACAAAAATGAATAAGTTTCAAAGTGAAATGTTTTCTAGCATTGATTAAAAAAATTGCACATTTAATCCTCACGTGTACCTAAGTTCTACATTTTGGGTACATAATAAAAATTCTTACTTATTATTAGCTGAAATTATTCCTAAACCTTCTTCACGAAGAAAAAACAAAAAAAACGAAAGTAAAAATTTGTTAGAAATCAAAATTGATTTTTTTTCGAAAACTTGATTGTACAGAAAAATGTTGAACACGAAATACGAAAACCGACTGAGCTATAGAACCGCTTGGATCTTGTCGACAAAATCTCAGCCATGCTTTTTCGCTGAAAAGCCAGAGCTAACTGCGAGAAATATATTTTTATTTTTTTGCTTTATACACATTTTATGAATAGGTGGATTTAAAAATGTTTCGTTTGAAATTAAAATTTTTTAAAAGAATGTTTCAAAAAATGTATTCTCGAAAATTGAAATTTGAAAGATGATTGTTTACAAGGGAATTTTTTCATATCGAAGTTTTATGCTATTATTTCGAATCTAGTAATAACCATTCACGAATAACATATAACGAAATCACGGAAATATTCAGTTAATTTGTGATTTCTGTTCAAATTTTAAAGGTCCAAAATTCAGAGCATTCATTACTTTTACATTTATTACCTTCAAAATCTTTGTGTGATAATAAAAAGCTTTTAATCTCATTGTAAAATCTGTCATGTTTTGCATAATCGAAGAAAAATTATTTAGAAATTTCAATAAGATTTTCTAGAATAAAAAAAATTCAATGATTCTAGTAATATAATTTAGTGAAAGTTTGTAAGTAAAAACAAAAGCAACTACTACAAATAATTTATTTGAACATTCAACTAGGAGCCCTGAAGAGTTAGGTTTCCGGCGCGGCGATACTGCGCTTGCGTCATACGCACAAGCGCCCATGATGTAGCAATCTACGAGCGTCTCATTGCACATAAGATGCGTGCGGAGAATCCATCCAGTCGACCCCAATGCATTTGTCAGAGGGAAAAGGGAAGGGGAAAGTTTCACTTCTGCCGTGCGACATGGATTCTCCGCACCGGCATCTTGTGTGCATTGAGACGTTGAATGCGAATCCGGGTCGAAAAATTACCTATCAGCTCAATTTTTTGATAAAATTATGGTTGAAATCTTCAAAAACCGCGTTTTTAGCTATTTTTGAAAAATCATGGCAGATGAATCCAATGTAAAGGGCTTTACTTTGTAGAGGACTTCAATTAATGCCCAAACCGTGCGATTTACGACGGGACTCACAAATATTATGATAAAAATCTATTTTAAGTGCTGTTTTATTTTTCGGAAATCATGGTTGCACCCATGCATTTTCGTGATCTTCCGATGCGTTGATGCGAGCATGGTTTCCGAAAAATGTAACCAGCACTTAAAACCAAATTTTCTCATAAACATTGTTATTCTTGTATTCGAGTACAGGGTTCAAACATTAATTAGGGCCCTGTACAAAGTCTCTAACAAATCGAGTTATTTAGCTATGATTTTTCAAAACTGGTCAAAAGCGCGGTTTTTAAGATTTTCAACCCTAATGTCATCAAAAACTTGATGTTGTAGGTAATTTTTGGATCCAAATTCGTATTAAGTGCACAAAATTACGTGGAAAACACTCTTAAATCTCAGTGGGAAGAACCTCGCAGGCCTGTGAAATCGTTCACTTCTGCGCACATGTGATATCAACATTTTTTTCGCTCTTTGCTTTTTTAGAAATGGTACATGCAAAAAAATGTTACGTAATCGGGTCAAAATATCCCCTCCCCCACATAACAGACCGTAACGAAACGCGAACCCCTCCCCCTCACTGTTACGTAATATGTGAACGCTCCCTTAGGCTTTCTTTGTACAAGGATGAATGTATGAATTTACATATAATATTCACATATAAAGTTTGGGCTAGAGCAATTAAGTCGATGTGCAAATGATAAGTTTGGCGGAAAGTAGTGTTTTTACCCTTCTAAATATTTATATCAGTGAAAAACAAGGGCTTCACTAAAATTATTTCCATGAAATTTTTATTTAGTACAATATAAGTAGTAATAGTGTCACTATGGCGAGACAGATCCCCACCTTTCCCCCCCCCCCGGCGTGATATCACTAGACAGATCCCCACCCTTCTCCACAAACCCCTTTGCGTGACGTCACTTTCGGAAATTTCCCCTCGCTGTAGTCTGGCGAGCCTGATGACGTCACTTTCGAAAGTTCCCCTTCCCCTCGCCCACTATATCCGATGATGTCACTTCCCGTTTTTTATTTCCACCCTTTCCCCAAACCCCCTCGCGTGACGCTACTTCCAGAATTTTCCCCTCCCTGTAATCTGGATGTATGTAGATGACATCCATCCCCCGTTTCTTGCTTCCGGTATTATGGGGAGATTGCTGACGTCACATTCCGTTGACTTGAAGGTTGTAGATGATATTCGCTATAAATGAATCAATCTTTTTCTGAACCTTTTGTTCCCTTTCGGTATTATGGCGAATTCGCTGACGTGTCACATCCGTTGACTTGAAGGTCGTAGATAATATTCGCCATAAATGAATGAACTTTTTTTCATTCTTTTTTTTCCAAAGTCTTTTGCGGATATTCGCCATAATAATATGAGTGAATGAACTTTGCAGTCATATTTCTGTACAAGTTTAATTTTCGCCATAAATTATGCTTAGATACAATATTGAATCTCTGTACTTTGTAATGCGATATAGTCTCCATAGACAGAGGAACAAAAAATAATTAAATATGATTAATGCGCCTTTTTTATCCCCCACGCGCCATCTACAGATTCAAGGACACTATTTAAGCAAAAGAAAATTATTTTCAGGTATCAGTATCCACTCAGCACGAACTAGGTATAGATAGACCCATCATTTATTTTTCTTTCTCCCAATGGCGAAAAAAGCAAAGCTTACACCACCAACACCTGCACATACGAGTATGACATCATCGTCGTTCTACTCTTTGAATTCTTCACATACTAAACTTGTGATTCTTGGCTATGAAGTCAATGATTTGAAAGAATTTTCGGGAGGAGACAGTAAAGATCAAGCTGGAACTACTCACCGATTTAATACGCTTTATAACCCAGTCGTTAAAATATTTAGTAACCTCTTTTCTAGACATACCTTTGACATTGTTACCTGGAAATCGTTTACCGACAAATTTGTCAATCGTGATGGAGCTTTCGACATTCGTGGGCCTCCGCCAGTTACAAACCTGTATTACAGAACGCTACAAATTACTTGAGAGAATGTTGCCTGTTGTCAATTACCGTGTTGAATTATTGGTTACTAGTTTAATGTTTCAATATGAACGTCAGCAAATGGGTGCGCGCGATACATACATATTCATGCGTACAATGCAAGAGGATGCTCAATTCAACAATACTTTACAAAGCATTCAAGAAGATTTTCTTCGTAGACATAAAGACCTTACAAGCGAACAGTGTATAAAACTTTCAATTCACGAAATGTTTTCTATGAATGCTTCTATCATTGCAGAGATTGTAAGATATGAATGCTACCCTCTTGCCTCTCTTCCTGCCCTCTTTTCAATTTTATTACTTCTAATTAATTTTTTTCTTTTTTAGTTTATGAACTATTTTACAGGAGAAGAAAAGGGTGTGCTTTGATAGAACCGTACGTGTAATACTCGGTATCTATTGGAACTATGCCTAGTAATTGGAATAGAGTGACTGATTAAACATTTTATCCTGAAATGTAAACAAAGTTATCATTATTTTACTCCTGTTTTTACAGAGTTTAAATCTTGCATAAGTTTCCGACATGGGGCAACAGATAATAAGCCCATGATTCTAATAATAATAATAACTTAACGTACTGAGTAGTTAATTTAAAACTATTAAAAATTCGAGAGAGAGACGGTACGTTTGCGACAGCAATCAATCAACAAGATTCTACGCTTGTTTTAATATGATTAAATTCACTTCGTCATAAAATAATAATACAAATCTTATGTCTTTTTCCCATATTTAATTTCTTTTGTTTGTCTATGGAGACCATATCGCATTATAAATTATAGAGATCCAATGTTGTATCGAAGCATATTTCATGGCGAAAATTAAACTTGTGAAGAATTATGACAGAGAAGTTCATTCACATCTTCATCACCATCATATTGATGTAAATGTGTGCACTGTAATCAATAAAATAAATGTAATCATTTTTAAAAATTAACCTTATTTACTCCTTTGTTTTCATCATTTATTTATTATAGTTATTAACATTTAGTTTCTATAATAGAAAAAAAGACTTTTATAATATGAAAAAATATAAGTTTTTGTATTTTAATTTAAATTGAAATAATATCAGCAGAATTAAAACAGATAGTAATGGAAGAAGTAGAAGAAGAAGGAGATGATGAAAAAGAACAGTACTGTAAGTATGTAAAAAAAAGGTAAGCAAGTTATTATTATTATTATTATTGTTATTCTTAGTCTACGAGCACGATAAGAT
>JAUMHM010071548.1:0-14056 GCA_032362435.1 Melikaiella ostensackeni
CCCTCAAGAATAAAAAGTTCTATTATAGACAGTTTTTCGTTGGATGCGAATTTCTTGAGATATTATGATGTCTCAAGATGAAAAAAAAACATTTTTTATATTGCTCTAAGAAGCCAACCATTGACTCAGTAGTCTTTCAGGACTTCTCGAAGTTTAGTTATCGCAACCTCATTGAAAGCTTATTCCAGATCAACAAATGCACAGAAAACTTTTTTATTTACCCTCAAACTTTTTTCTATGATCTGTTTCAAGCTGAAGATCTGATCCGCACATGATCTCCTTGGCATAAATCTACATTGGATTTCCCAGATCCTTTCTTTAGGGTATAATGTCAATTTAAAACAAAATGGTAAAACCGTTCACGTGTTGAACAAGTAAAACAGCTGCTATGTATTTCTTCTATTTTTCATTCGAAAAACCACTTTCAAGCTAATAAACCTCAACCAGGAATCTTTTTCAATCAACCGAAGGTGGAAAATCGAGGTTAATTGAAAAAAAAACCTCTCAACAACCATGAAGATAACATGAAAATAACTAGTATTTATGGACAGAGATATACATTTTATCAAGTTCAAAGTGATTTTCTAAATAAAAAATATTTGAAGAATAGGAGAGTTTCTTGATTTTACCATTTTTTCTTCGAATTGACATATCACACGTACTTCAAATCTTTTCAAAAATAACTAAATCAATAGCAGAAATTATTGTCAAGTAAGTGGAAAGTATTCCCTGAAATTTTTATTCTAAAAAATCTAGATTGCAATTAAGCCCTTAAATCTCAGAATGAATCTTAAAATTTTATTTTCATACATACGAAATTTCAGAGTAACTTCACAAATGTGACCCCGCAAAAAATGTATGGTGAAGCCTTTCGGTCAAAGGTCGAAAGTATCAGTGAAAAAATTAATTTCGTGACAAAAGCAACTGCTACTATTATTATTCATTGTTTTGTGATGCTATGTGTAATTGTGTACATAGAAGAGAGATTGGACCAGGCGGCATCCTAGAGATAATACATGTTTTCATGTGAAATTGTTTTTAATTTCATAATTTCGGAAACTTTTATTTCGTGGCACTTTTATTTACAAAATTAATAATCTGGCCAGTTTGCGTATAGTAAAACAATATTTTGTGAGAGTGTCGTTTGTTTGCTTCACACTTTATGTAACACTGATAAAATTTTATTTCACATGACGCACACTTGACGAATGATTAATTTTGTAAATAAAAGTTCCACGTGTGTCGACAAAGCTTCCGAGATTATGAAAATCGAAATAATTTTATATAAAAACGAGTATTACCTCTAAAGCGTGCTACGTAGTCAACCCTTTTTCCTGTACACAATTATACATTGTAACTGTAAACAAAGGATGATAATGATTTCTGTTGTTTTGGCATGAAATTAATTTTTTCACTGATATCAAGGGTTATGAAAGTTAGCATTTGCACTTAGAATTGCAATGAAAAAAAGCGTTTTCCAAACCGAAAAACTCTTGTAAATAAGTACTATAAGTTCATACAGAAAGTTTTTCAAGCTATTAGGGGTAACTCATTAATTACGTATAATTAATTATTATTTTACTGAAGACTCATTTGAAATAATAGTTTCTGCTTTTGAAGGAGTGCGAAAATGCGTACTTTTGATTCAACAGTACCTTTTTATAAGTTTAGAGTTTTATATTTTTTTACTGATTTTCCATTGCAGCTAATGCTAATAAATTTTGACAACAGTGTCAAGTTCATCTCGAATTTTGTATTTTGATGTTGTGATAGATTTTTCATTTAAAGACGAAGCTGTAAATTAATTTTTTTTTAAATATATCAATTTCAGGTAAGACTTTCCCCCTGATTGACAATAATTTTTCTTATTGATTTATATACTTTAAAAAGATGTATAAGACAGTATACACTTATACTATATCAATTTGAAAAAAAAGTTGAAGTCATTCCTATCTTGAAAAAGTCAAGCGATCGCCATATTTTGTTCTATATTTTCCTTGGAAAACTACTTTTAAGTTCATAAAAAGTATACTTGTGTCTATGAATACTAGTTTTCTTCATGTTATCTCAATTTTTCTAAAAATTTGTT
The DNA here is from genome assembly GCA_032362435.1 of Melikaiella ostensackeni. Taxonomy (NCBI): domain Eukaryota; kingdom Metazoa; phylum Arthropoda; class Insecta; order Hymenoptera; family Cynipidae; genus Melikaiella; species Melikaiella ostensackeni. The sequence continues at coordinate 2,090 of JAUMHM010071548.1, forward strand.
TTATGGGAACTTGAAGAAGTACGAAAATTTGTTTTTCATAATTACAAAATAATGCTATGCTTCTTCGATTCACACTTAGGAAACTTCAAGCTCAAGACGTAGTATTAAAGAAAGATGCAATTCAAAAAATTAAAAGAACATATTTTTTCACATTTTCATGCAAATGTAACTTGCACAAAACTTTTTATATTTCTAATTTTTTTTAAGTTGTTCATTTCCGAAGACTATACTTTCGAAAAACTCGCTATAATTTTTTGGCTTGTAGGAATTTTTTTTTGAATGGTCAAAATTTTGGAGTCTTAAATGCTAAACCCCAACAGAAGACATTAACCTATTTCAATCTCTTTTTATCAGATCTTTAACCAGTCCTCTTTTACTCAGATCAAATGAATGATAATGAATTCGATTAATTTCCGTATTTTTACTCAAATATTGCATAAAATTGGATAAACTTAAACATTGGTACTATACGAGTATCTTTGATACAGGGACTAACAATTTTTTGTTCTTTTCCAAATTTCAAATTTTTTCAGATGATACATTCTGAAGAATATTTTTCTCATATTTTTTTCAATTTTTCACTTTCTACGTGGATATGGAAATAGCGCTATATAATTATCTCATCAGTATATAGCAAATAGTCATAGCACATGCTGTATAAACCATAAGACCTTGTTTTGGAAGAAAAAACACGAGGAAAGGTTTCCAAAAATTAAAATTGAGAAAAAAAATAATTAAAAATTATATTAAAATTTATCTTTGAATTTGTTTTTTGACGTCTATCATCAAGGCTATGTAAATCTGGATAATCGTCTCGATTTTTCTGGTAAAGCTTAATAATATTCAATATAAACAGCAGTGAAACGCTTTAAAATACTTTCTACGAGGATAGTTCCATTTGAAACTGTGAGAATCATTACTTTAAAATATCGATTTTACAAAGCTTCACATTTTCTGAATTTTAAAAACTTGAAAATATTCAGTTGTTTTATTGAATCTTCCAAGGTTTTAGATTTTACAAATACATGATCACAATAAAATTAAAATTTTTTTTCAGTGCTTCTACTTAGAGTTTCTCAATTTTACACACTTTTCCGCTGAATGCCTTACAATTTCGAAAAACCCTGAATTTCCATCAAATTTCTAACTATTCATGAGTTTTCTCCTTGCAATCGCGTTTAATTTCATATACGTATGTTGTATTTGAAATCATATACTTAAAGATTAACGTTTTTCGAATCTATTGACAATATACTCATAAAAGGCATACCGAAAAAAAATTTCGTTGCTCAAAGTTCTAAAAGCGATGAAAACTTTCTTTTGGGAGTCACAAATACTCTCCTAAAGCTTTAGTTGAAGAATTTCTTCTGTCTCCACATCTTAGATATAGCAGAAAATCACAAAACGACACACTTCTTAAAATTTGAAAACCAACAACAAACTTTTTCAGATTTAAAATATCAAAAAAATAGTTCAAATGAAGTAGATTCATATCTGTACAGCGAAAGTATATTAAATTGATTTTTTACCCTTCCTAAGTGATTTTTAAATTTCCAAAAAAATTGAAAAAAATCGTTCTTTGTCGCTATTTTCTTAGAGAAATATCCAAATCTAGTCCAATATCTAATCTAATCTAATCTAATATAAATATAATATATAAATATAATAGAGAAATATTTGGATAAACCTCTCAACTATTCGACTACATAATGTTTGATATATGTTCACGGGAATGTATTCGCAATATAAGATTAAACTAATTAGGAAAAACATTGATGAAGTTGAAACTAGTTATAATCTAAAATGTATGCAAGGAAAATTATGAAACGTTCAAAATTATTATACTTGAGTGTTTATTACGTGCTGAGTTACATTTCCATACAAGAATTTATATTTCGAGAATGTAAAATTGTCGTCAAGAGACATAATTTACAATTCCAGGACGTAAAAAAATTTTATTTTACTCTATTGCAGGGGATAGAAATAGGTTTTTTTTAATATTCTGGACCACCTCGCATATGCATATGGCTATTCCAAAATTTGTATTCAGCACCTCCGATTCAGGATATTACTTATAAGGACATTTTGTCATAGGAACTGTCTTGAGAGCTAAAATAGTTATTAATGTTTAGTATTATAGAAATAATTACATATTTGGAATGAGAATAAATTTTCCAAATTGAAATATTTCGCATTGAATCCGTTGAAGTTAAAAAATTTCATTTTGAGAGAATTCAAGGTTAATAATTCTCAAATTTTAATCTGTTAAATGTGAAACATTTCTCAAAACGATATTCAAAGTGCTTAAAGAATTAATCATCAGAAAAGAAAGAAATGTTTTTCTACACAACTGACCTTTTTTTAAGTAACGTTTGAAGCAATCTACTTCACTTTGATTCACTCTAAAATGATTTTTACCATCAGTTAGACAAGGCTAAGTTCTCCATCAAGCTAGAAGCATATTTTTTCACATTGCAGTTTTTTGGAAAAACTCAATCGTTTTCCAATGACACAGTGTCTGCTCAAATCCTGGAAAAAAATTTCCTGAAAATTTCAGGTTTTTCCCGGGTATTTCTAGATATTTCCAGACATAATTTTTCTTAATATGGTGCCATTCAAGTCACATAATACTTGAATAACCTGAAGTTATTATCCACTTGTGAATGATCAAATTTTGAGTAATTAACATGAAAAATCGAAATATGGATACTATTTCGCGAGTTTCTTATAATTAATGTTTTTCAGTCATTGTGAATACTTAGATGGATAAAATAATTCACCGTTTTGTTGAAAATTCATATTTCGGGTTAAGATTCTACTGTTTTGTACAAAATTCGTATTTTTGTCTTGAACTTTCAACAGCTTGGTAGAAATTTCAACGATTTGATTGAAAATTCGTCTCTTAAGGTTGGAAGCTAAACTCTTCGTTAAAAATTCATATTTTCAGGCTGAAAATTTAACTCTTTTGTAGAAGATTCTTCTTTTTGGTTTGAAAATTCATCTCTTTTGTTAGAAACTTAACCTCTTCTATTTAGAAATGCAACTGGTTGGTTGAAAATCAATCTGTTTTGTTTCAGGATTCAACCATTTTCTTGAAAAATCAACTATTTGATTGAAAATTAACTTCTTTGTTAAGCATTCGTAATTTCGGGTTCAAAATTAAACTGTTTTGTAAAAAATTCAACAATTGTGTTGAAATATTTTTTTTTCTTGTCTGAAAAATCTTTCTTGGTTGAAAATTCAACTATTTCGTTGAAAATTGATGAATTTTGTTGTATAAAAAATCAATCGTTTTGGTTAAAAAGGCAACTGTTTGGTTGAAAATTAATCTATTTTAGTTCAGTATTTTACTATTTTGTTGGAAATTCATCTTTTTTGGTTGAATTCAACTTTTTTTTTTAAATTTAAAATTAAAATCTTTTCTTTGTTGAAATATCAACTATAACATTTTTTGATGGTAATTCGTTTTTTTGTTTGTTTGAGAATTCATCTATTTTGGTTGAAAATTCAACTACTTGGTTGAAAGTTAAACTATTTTGTTGAAAATTTATTTTTTTGATTTGAGTTGAAAATTTATCCTTTTAGTTGAAAATTTGTCTTTTTGGTTGAAAATTTAACTATTTCGTTGAAAATATATATTTTTGGATTGAAAATGCAACTCTTTTGTTGAAAATTCGTTTTTTTGTTGTTGTAATTTGATCTTTTTTCAGTTGAAATAAAACTATTTGGTTGAAAATTTATGTATTTTGTTGAGAAATCGTATTTTTTGGTAAAAAAATTAATCGTTTTGATTGAAAAGGCAACTGTTTCGTTAATAATTAATCTGTTTTAGTTAAGTATTTAACAATTTTGTTACAAATTCGTCTTTTTTAGTTGAATTCTACTATTTTTTATTCAGAATTTAAAACTTTTTGTTGAAAGTTCAACCACTTGGTGAAAAGTAGAACTATTCTGTTAAAAAGCAATTTTTTTGCTTGAAGACATGTTTTAAGTTGAGAATTCATCTTTTTGATTGAAAACTTTACTAATTCGCTGAGAATACATATTTTCGTGTTAAAAGATCAACTCTTCGGCTAAAAGTACGTTTTTTTTGTTGGAAATTTATGTACTTTTAATTCAAAATACAACTATTTGGTAGAAAATTTATGTACTTTGTTGCAAATTTGTCTTTTTTGGTAGAAAACTAATCGTTATGCTTAAAAAGGCAACTGTTTTTTCGATAATTATTCTGTTTCAATTGAGTATTCAACATTTTTCTTGAAAATTCATGTTTTTCAGTTGAATTCAACTATTTTTTATTCGAAATTTAAATCTTTTTAAGTTGAATTCAACTATTTTTTATTAAGAATTTAAATCTTTTTGCTGAAAATTCAACTACTTGGTTAAAAGTAGAACTATTTTGTTGAAAATCAATTTTTTGGTTGAAGACTCATCGTTCAAGTAGAAAATTCATCTTTTTTGACTAATTCGTTGAGAATACATACTTTTGGGTTGAAAGTTCAACTCTTCTGTTGGAAATACGTTTTTTCTAGTTGAAAATTCATGTTTTTTCGATTTAAAATTCAACTATTTGATAGAAAATATATGTATTTTGTTACAAATTAATTTTTTTCTGGTAGAAATCTAATCGCTATGGTTAAAGAGGCGACTGTTTCTTTGACAATTGATCTGTTTTAATTGAGAATTTAACAATTTTCTTGAAAACTCATCTTTTTTGGTTGGATGCAACTGATTTTTATTGAAAATTTGAATCTTTTTTGGTTGAAAATGGAACTATTTTTCATCATATCAAGTTTTTTGGTTTAAAGACTTATCGTTCAAGTTGAAAATTCGTATTTTTCTGTGTAAAAAATTAATCATTTTGTTTGAAAGGCAACTGTTTGGTTGATTAATAATGTGTTTCGTTTGAGCAAGGAATGTCATTCCAACAATAATAAGAAGAATAATGATTTTTCGTCCATGAGGAAATGGCCGATTGGGACGTTCGTTCAATGGAATTGTTATTAACAATCTGAATTATTCATGCTTGATGAAGCTTGAAGTATATAAATGCCTTTGAAGATAATTGTAAATCACTTTGGGTCAGAAAATTCAATTTAGCCATTCTACCATATAACGTAGGATGGCGTCTGATAATATAACTATATTAAAAGCGAATTCGCTCATTCCGCAATCTTAAACATAGAAAATTGACAAGCCTTTCGTTCTGTTACTACTTATGAGTAGCATTTTGAATATTGCAAAATAACAAAATCTTTCGTCAACAGTTCCAGGAGTTCTGATCAAAGTGATTAGAATTCTGTTTCCCCGTTCATGGTTCTACAAAAAACTCTTATGATACTTGCTAATCAACCCAAAATCCATAAAGAAACAGTACTTTGAAGATACCACACAATTTTCAAATCCGAAAATTCTGAGGGTTGTAAGAGTTCGGATTTAGGATCACCCTTGAAAGGAATAACTATTCTAGAGAAAAAGGAAATGATAGGGTGGCCACTTTTATCGCCGGAAAAAATTCCCGGTCATTTCTCGGTTTTTCCCCGGTTCCCACAAATTTTTCCCGGTCGTTGAAATTAAACAGCTAAAACTGTTAAGGCTCAAGATTTTTCTATTTGAAGTAATCAGAACTAAACCACAAATTAAACTAGCCAAAAGTGAACGAATGTGGCAGTCGCTTGATTTTACCATCTTCTTAAAAACTGGCATATCAAATATACTGTACATCTTTCTGAAAGTCCTTAAAAACCTTTTTTTTTTTATTTTTTACAAAATTCAAGTGTATGGAAAAGACCTCCCGGTCAATGTTCGAAAGTATCAATTAATATTTGATTTCATGACAAAGCAACTGAAACCATTACAAATCATTTTTTGAGGAACGATGTGTAATTGTGTACATAGAAAGAAGACTAGACCAGGTGGCATCCCAGACGTAATACATGTTTTTTTATAAAATTATTTTCAATTTCATTATTTTGGTAACTTCACAGATATTCGTAGCACTTTCATTTACCAAAGGAGTAATCTGTCAAGTTTGTGTATAGTTGAATAAATCTTTTTCCGGAGTTCGATCTGTTTGTCCTAGACTTTTATATAACACAGATAAAGTTTTATTTCGCAATACGCAAAATTGACAAATTATTATTTTCAAAAATAAAAGTCCCACGTATTGAAAAAAAGCTTCTGAGATTATGGGAAACAGAACAATTTCATATAAAAATATGTATAAACTCTACAGGGTGCAACATAGTCCACTCACCTTTTTATACACAACTTATATGTTTTTTATTATTATTCATTATACGATTGAGCCAAATACATTTCAGGGTAAGCGCAACTCGTAATACATTGTAGCTAAAAACAATGATTAATGATTTCAGTTGTTTTGGCATGAAATTAATTTTTTCACTGATACCAAGGGTTCTGAAAGTCAGTATTAACACTCATATTTTGAATTCGAAAACTGAACAGAAGACATTGAACCATTTCAATTCTTCTTTTTCGTCGTATCAAATGAATGATTGATGAATCAATTTGTTACAAAATTTTTGATCAAATCTTGCAAAAATTACTTCCAATCAGAATTTGTTTGAATTAAAGATAATACATTCTAATGAATATTCTTCTCATATTTCTTCTATTTCTGACTTTTTACGTGGATATGGAAAGAGCGCGTTAATTGTCTTATCAGTAGACAATAAATAGTCGCGAAAATTTCAATAATCATGATGATCCCCCCAATAAAACTTAGTGGTCGCCAGTATAAATAGCAATGATTTTACTAACAATTGTTCAGTCACGCTCACGAAATAATTCTATAGCAAAAATGAAGATTGTCACTGAAACTTTACTCATTACAATCGTGGCTTTCCTGCTCAATTCTGCTGGTGAGTGCAATAATTATATATAGTAATATCATTCATTCTAAATCTGTAGTTTGGAACAGGTGCCATGACAAGACATTTTGCGTACTTTTTTATTTAAAATTTCTGAACGGAGTCGTCTAAAATTTTGAAACTTTACTAAATTGTGCTTCGATATGAGTACTTCACTGAGATAATTTTAGAAAAAATGTATTATTCAAAGAAAAAGTGTGAAATGACCGGGACTTGAAGTGACAAACTTTCTGGCAATCAGCCATATATATTTGGTTGAAAAATATAGTTTAATTATTCGAATCTGTTAAAATTAATAATACAGCTAGATTCCAATATATCTGTAGAAGCCTCACAAATCTCCATTTTTTACAGAATCAAGACCAAGTGGTAATACAGGAAATAACAATATTTTTAATCCTGTTAACTATGAAGGAGGAATGTACTTCTTCGGCAATCGTTTATTCAGACATACTAGAGATTATATGACAGGCGATACAAGATGTGTAGAAGTCATGGAATATGATCCGGTATCTCTCATACCGATAAAAAAACACATCTTATATAGGCATGTAAACGGCGATACACTTGAGCACGGCGAATGGGTGACTCCGCCAGCGCAAATTGACGGACCAGGTCAAACTTCACAACCCCAACCACCTCAAGACCAATCACATCAAGACCAACCACATCAAGACCAACCACCTCAAGACCAACCAGGCCAACAACGTAGGCGACGAAGACGACCACGAAATCCCTAGATATAATTGAAAAACAATATAAATAAGAAAAATCTATTTTCCATTTTCCTGAATTAAAACTAAAAATTAATCGAATTTGCTCTTACTTCATTTTCTTACCAGTCATTTTTTAATATTTCAAATACACCACTCACTGTAAATGCCAGTTGATCAGCTTGATTCCCACATTGAATGGAAGTGATAATCATTAAGTTCCGACGAATACTAAAACTAGGTAAATCTATAGGAACACTTTTAGAACGAAAAACAAAACTAATTTCCATCGTATATATGCCAATTGAAGATTCATAATTTTAGTTAAAAATTCATCTCTTTGGTTCAAGTCCAACTATTTTTCGTTAAAAGTTAATTATTCTTGGTTGGAAAGTCTACTATTAGATTTCTGGGTCAGAATTCATTTCTTTGGCTAGAAACTTCATTATATGGTTGAAATTTTAATTATTTCATTGCAATTTTAACAATTTCTTTCTGTAGATAATTCAACTATTTCGTAGAAAAATTTTGGCTTAAAGATTGAAAAATTTGATTCAACTTTTTGGTTAAAAATTAAAATTCTTGGTGAAAAGTTAAAAATTATATATAGTTCTTTGATAAAAATTCATTCTTCTGGTTGATAATTCATGATTTAGTATAACAACTGCCAGGTCATGTGATAATCTTGCACGTGACAAATTATTATGTATGTACATGTTGTTATATTCGGCGGCTTTATGATTATATAAAAATGAATATGTATTGAGCTCATATTTTGGGTGATGGTTCGTAAAAAATGCCTCTGTTAGACTTTGATGTATGAAATTCTGATGAAATTATGGAAGAATATGACCCTCAAGAGCTCTATACACGCAGTAAAGATAAAAAAACATTGCTATCACATTTTTCACAGTTTCCACAGTTTGCAGTATTATTAGTTTTAAAACTACGCATTATCTCACAAAATCCAGAAAATGTAGTAGGACTTTTTCGAGTCATAAATTTGATACGCGAACATATCAAAAAACGTCGGTACCGGAATACAAGAGTTCATAAAATTATGAGAGGGACGACGAAGGATATATAGAGCAAAAATTAGTTTATTTTTAGACTACATAATGAAGAATTCAGCCAAAACTATAAAAGTATGTGTGTCCATTATTCATAATGTTTTAGGGAGGTGAACTGTTATTTGCCTCGTGTGGTATGGGCAATAACTCAAGGAGTAGGTATTTTTGAAAGGGGGTGGAAGGAGTTGCTAGTCAAGCGCCTCTGACGACGGTTGGCAATTGGAGACCCGGAGTGGCCGGGTGAGAAGCAAATTACCCCGATTTGCGAGGTGAAGACTGCTATAACTTCGCCTGGCATTCCGTGAGTCAGGCGTTGACTACTTTCATTCCCCGCGGTGGGTCGCAACGGCCTACCGGCGGTGGAAGGGGTACTCGCCGCAAGTCCCGTCCTATGAAGGGTCTCTAAGCGCTTAAGCCGTCCATAAAGGGGGGGGGGGAGGTATCAAGAAGAGTGTAATTGACGATTATGGAGAGATTTGAAAATTGGTTGAAAATTATTTTCCTGCCGAACGTGTGGTGCGTTGTACTGCGCGGTGGAGGGGCGGCTCGAGAGCGAAGGAACACCCACCCACCTACGGACTTCACTGTTGGTCCTGAACGTTTTCACCGGTCTGATTCGCGGGCGGCGAGAGGTCGTCTCGTGAGGATCCCCTCTCTTTTTCAGGAAAGAAGAGTTGGGAAGCAAGAACGCAGACGCGTGGGCAAGATGGCGATTTGAGAAGCGGACGTTTCGCCTAGGAAGCTCAGCCTCGTACATTTCGACACTGGGATCGATTGAGCCCGCGGTGGAGTGTGGAAAACCCTGAAAATTGCAAGTGTGGTCCCTCCATAATCATGTCTGGGGACGAAAGTCTCTCCGAAGGAGGCGCTGGAAGCAGAGCCGACACATGTGGAATGTCGGGGTGGCGCACAATGTTCGTCAGCAGAAAGGTCTGCCTCGGTTCCGTATGGAAATGGGGAAGCCGGAGTGTAAGCGGGACACGTGGCTTACTCGGTCGGCGGGTGCGAGGTTCGCAAGTTACTGGCAGCCCCGCGTTGAATTTTCCGTAAGGCCCAAACGCCTTCGGAAAACAACCCAGTAAAAAAAACTAATTGCGACGAATTGACAGTTTTGAATTCGCCCGAATCTTGCTTTTTCATGCGTTAAAACGAATTGAGCCCGCGCGAATTGAATGCGTGTCAATTCGCCTCAATTCGTGGTCAAGGTCATTTCGACAAAAATTAATAAAAAGTGCATGTCTGAAGACTCTAATCAACGATCCCAAGTGTATGAGTCCAGAAGGCGACCAGTGAGCTACGGAACTCTTTGATACATATTTACACCGGATCGTTTATGACAAGCGCGTTGGTTATAGCTTACGAATTCGATTGAATAGACCAGACATCAATTGCATTCGCGTTGACGAATTTAGGCGAATTGGAGTTTGTCTTCGAGCTGGGCGAATCAAACTGAATTGGCCTACACTGAAATTGATTTGTGCTGATGAATACACATGAATTGGTTCCCCTAAAATTTTTTTGCTGAATTCGGGCGAATAGGATATTTGAAGATTATATTACTTTTCACGAATTTACATGAATTCACAATCTGCTCCAATTTGAGGTTGTCGTAAAGCGAGATTCACGAGGGCTCCTAGCATATTCTTTTCAATTTGCCCCAATTAGTTCCTTTTACTGGGAAGTTCGACAGAGCGTAGTCGTAGGCCTGAGCGGCCTGTCTGGCGGCCTCGCCCTGCCTCCTTCTCCGATGGCAAGTGGCAGGGTTGGGGTTGGTGTTCTTCCTTTGTGTTCCGCTCATGAGACGGAGCAGGTGGCCTGCGAGACCCGAAAGATTCGATAACTCGAACACGAAAGATTCGATAACCCAAACAAGAAATATTAAAATTAATTGAAAATAAAATATGTTCTAAAGGAACCGCTTGTTCCCGAAAACAAACAAGAACAAAAAAGAGAGAGAGAGAAATGGGGAAATAGTCCCCTCACCCGCGGTAACGGCTAACCTAGTTATTTCTCCGAAAAAATGAAATGAAAAAAAAAAGAGGGACAGAGTGTTCTCTATGGCACCCGGCTGACCCGCAGTAGCGGCCAACTTGGTGTCGTGAAACGGAGAGGTTATGGAAATTTACCGGCCTATATAAATACCCGAAATATAACACAGGGAAAACAAACACAAAAAGGTAAAGGAAAACTCCTCAGAATAAAGTGAACGTTAACACGAATCGAAAAAGGAGGAAGATTCCGGACGGAGTTCCTAAAGGAGTTTACTCATAAAGTCGCGGAATAATAGCATAGCGGCTGATGAGAACCGGGAGTGGTTTTGCGGAAGGAGAAGATGTGATGCGAGCGCGTCGGCTCGAGTCGCGTACGCCGCAAGGTTGCCGTAGAAGATCAGTCGAACGTTTTTAATTTCTCTGAAGTGTCATTTTATTTGATACAGTGGAGCGATGTGGACTCGCAACTGGTCACTACGATGATCGAGGACCAATTCGTACAGTATTCTCTTCGCAAACTGGCGGCTTGGTGCGAGAGCTCTCGGCGCGAGAAAGTGGGCCTATTTGCGTGCTGATTGGCGGAAGACCAGAAACTGAGAGCGTGACTGAGTGGAGGGCACGCCGCCACTCGCCCATGGTCCCCGCGCTTCGAGTACTCGCAGTCTTCTTCATGCTATTCTCATATAAATTTTAAAAGTTTTGAAATGCAATTAAAAATAGTAACTGTTATTCAAAATTAATGACATTGAACCCCTATGCTTATTATGTACTATATTTACTATATCTAAAAAAAATGACGATTTTAACCTGTGTTCGCAATTATTATTCTAACTGATTATTAACAATAAGAAAGTTGACGGTAAAGTTATATAAACAATTCGAAAACCGGTTCATTCTACTAAAAATTTGAAACAGAAATATACCAGTTGTTTTTCAAGACTCTGAAACCTATGATCAAATCTATAACAATATAACTAATTTCCCTATACAAATCCTAATTGATCCTAATAAGTAAAGGAATGAATGTATATAAAATTATTCTTCTAGATAGACAAAGGGGATATGCGGATAGAGGATTCCTGTATCAAGGGTTTCTGCTGAATACGCTTACAAAAGTTAATAAGCAGTCGCGGACGCTTGTCCAGGGATGGTCCCGCAGTAAAAACCCACAAGCTAAGGCGTGAACAACCGTGCCGAAAGCTGAATGGCACGGGTGATGTGTTTCAAACGGTGTCTCTGGGATACCGGGCGACCTCCTAGAGTATCAGCCTTACCCTTGCATGCGGGGCTCTGCAAGGGT
>JAUMHM010071559.1:0-14056 GCA_032362435.1 Melikaiella ostensackeni
TGCAATGTTCACGAAACGTCGGCAAGATTCGTAGTTTTGCACACGATTGAAACCCGAAACACCTCTTTTCATCTTAGTAACGCAATGATTAGGATCTTTTTCATTTAAAAGTGACAAGTACATGAAACTCTCTAAATGTTCTTTTACAGAATCCAGCAAGTTCATTGACAAAAGGTCGAACTATAATATTATTAAATGAAACATCTAAAACGTTATTTGATACTGAGAAGGATTTGCATTTTCATTATTCATGTAGTTTAATCTTTTGTCAATGTATTTTTATGAACTCGAAATATTTGTTACAGAAATTTTATCTTTGAAACTATGTTAGAATAAAAAAAGAAGAAATAGACCAAGTTTCTTTTATGTGCCAATTGATGATAATTGTATTGTTGGACCTAATTAATGTGATGTCTGAAAAATTAATTTAATTTTTATTCTCAATTCCGACAGTGAATTGAATACGTGGATGGTAATCATTGAATCTAGAAATAAGTTCATCTATGTTATCTTCATGTAGACGAGTGAGTACATCATTTACATAGCGATAATAAAACAAAAGTTTGAACGGTAAGTTTTTCATAATCTGACTCTCAAGGCTTTCTATCACAAGGTCTGCTATAATACCGGATAAAAGAGACCCCATAGAGGTTCCGAAAATTTGTTGAAAAAATTCATTTTGAAAAATGCAAGATGCATCATCCAAGCAAAATTCCACCAATCCTATAAACGCTGCAATTGGAATATTAGTGAACTGTCTAATTTTAGACCATTTAATTTTAATGTTTTTTAGTACTAAGTCTTTAGGTATATCAGTGAAAAGTTATTTTGCGTCAAGTGAAACTAATCTGTGTTTTCTTGGAATATGGACATCTTTTATTTTGTTAATCAAGTCCCAACTATTTTGACACTAGATTCTGAAATATGTATCTATAATCTGTTGTATAGGTTCTGCTACAAATTTAGAAAAATTATAAATAAGATACCCTGTGAAGAAGGTAACAAGTCTGAGAGGTACAAATTTTTTATGTACTTTCGAAAGTCCATAAAACCTCGGCGCGACCTCATTATAACTTTTTAGATGTTTTGATGTATCAGAATTTGTGTTCGTTTCTTGGCAATTTGCTGACAATTAAATTGAGTTCACATTGTACCTTAGTAGTCGGGTCTCTATTAAGTTTCTTATTAATACTCTTATCATGCAGTAAAATATTACATTTATCGATGTAATCGGAAGTTTTTAATATCACAGAAATGTTGCCTTCATCGGCTTCAGTTACAAAAATGTCATTACACTGAAAGTCCCATATAAGTCCGACTTTGGTTCTTGTCTGAAATGGCCTTGGACATATAAAGGACCGACTCCAATGTCAACAATCGGGTCCGTATGAACCATTGCTATGTGATTTTCGTTCGCGGTAAAAAATATTTATTATATTTCTTCAAATGTTTCTTTGTTTTGAAGGATAAACGCTGCCTCTTGTTTTCCTGCGACATTTTTGTAACACATAACGTAAACACTGAAAGCAAATGAAGCGAGGTGCGGACCGTTAGACTGACAAAATTATGCACTAGCGTAGCACCGCCCGCATTATTAGTGCGGTACTGGACGAGACTGCTGACTATAGAGTGTCGCTCTCTGCACACCTTGCACCCCTGATCCTTGAACAAAATTCTCGGAATAACATATTGCGCACTGACTTACTAGAGACTTCCAGTGTACTTTGTTTAAACAAGTTTTTTTTACCACGGGATTCAAATTCAGATTTAATATTTTCATTATAATTATTATTAAGCATTTGTTACAAACTATTTGAAAATCTAGATCTCAAATCTGTTCTTTCTTCACAAGTTATAATATTTATTTTATTTTCAACACATGCTAAAATTTCTTCAACGGTCACACTTTTGTTCTTTGGATCAATACAAAATTTATCTCCAAGGCTTAGAAAATAACCTCTATCATCAGGAATATCCTTATAAGTTAAATTTACTAACCATTTACTATTAGGCTTCTTTTTCGAATTTTGACTATAAAATTTATGTTTAAGCCACTCGCATTTTTTAATGGAGTCGTTTATCAGACCTTTTTCAATTTTATTAATAATCTTATTGTGGCATATGAGGAAATTTTTCATATTGTTATCGTTGTCAATATTAAGTAACTTTGATTCTAATTCATTTACAAATTTACTGACGTAGCTTATGTGAAAATTTATGTCTTCAATTTCAAGTTTCAAAATTTTAATTTCAAAATCTATAATAACTTTATTGAATTGGATTTTGCATAAAGGATGTGAAAAAACAATTTTGGGATGAGAATTTATAATGTGTGCTGGAAGATTACCTTGAGTACGACAGCGAAGCAAAAAACGGTTTTGGTTTGTGAGCCTTACTAGTCCTTCCTTGCTTATGGTCCATTTTCTCAGTTTTTTTATGGTCTCCTATCCATAATCATCTTGTATCAAACTAAAAAATTCATCTCTTTTATCAGTGTCAGTTCTTTCCATTGTTCCAATTTCAAATTTAAATTTCGATATAATTTTAAAATTGTCGACTAGCGAATTTATATATAACTTGTCGATGTAGTGACGGTTTTCGATTTACTAGTCCAATAGTTTTTTGTAAAAAAACTTTATTAATGAAGAAACTATTTTTATGAAGAAACTTTAGCATGTGTTGAAGATAAAATAAATATTATGCCTTGTGAAGAAAGAACAGATTTTAGATCTAGAATTTCAAATAGTTTGCAACAAATGCTTGATATAGTAATAATTATAATAAGAATATTAAACCTGAATTAGAATCTCTCGGTAAAAAAACAAAAAACTTTTTAAAACAAAATGATGATATTTATGTAACTAAAGCCGATAAAGGCAACATTTCTGTAATATTGAAAACTTCCAATTACATCGATAAATGTAATATTTTACTGCATGATAAGAGTATTAATAAGAAACTTAATAGAGATCCGACTACTAAGGTACAATGTGAACTCAATTTACTTGTCAGCAAATTACCAAGAAACGAACACAAATTCTGATACTTCAAAACATCTAAAAAGTTATAATGGGGTCGCGCCAAGGTTTTATGGACTTCCGAAAATACATAAAAAATTTGTACCTCTCAGGCCTGTTACCTCCTTCACAGGGTCTTCTATTTATAATTTTTTAAATTTGTAGAAAAACCTATACAACAGATTACAGGTACATATTTCAGAATCTAGTGTCAAAATAGTTGGGGCTTGATTAACGAAATAAAAGATGTCCATATTCCAAGAAAACACAGGTTAGTTTCACTTGACGTAAAATAACTTTTCACTAATATACCTAAAGAATTAGTACTAAAAAACATTGAAATTAAATGGTTCAAAATTAGACAGTTCACTCATATTCCCGTTGCACAGTTTATAGAATTGGTGGAATCTTGCTTGGATAATGCATATTGCATTTTTCAAAATGCATTTTTTCAACAAATTTTGGGAACCTCTATGGGGTCTCCTTCATCTGGTATTATAGCAGACCTTGTGATAGAGAGCCTTGAGAGCCAGGTTATAAAAAACTCACCGTTCAAACGTTTGTTTTATAATCGCTATATAAATAATGTACTTACTTGTCTACATAAAGATAACAAAGATGAACTTATTTCTGGATTCAATGATTACCATCCACGTATTCAATTCACTATCGAAATTGAGAAAAAAAATAAAAATAATTTTTAAGACATCACATTAATTCGGTCCAACAATACGATTATCACCAATTGGCATAGAAAAGACACCTGGTCGGGTGGATATATAAATTTTAATTCTAACATAGCTTTCAAAGATCAAATTTCTGTGATAAATAGTTTGGTGGACAGGTCCGGGTCATGATCCGACGTTAAGTTTGACAAAATTTAAAAATTGTTGAACACACTCTTAGATTAGATGATTATCCGATACGAGTTTATACAAAATACATTAACAAAAGATTAGACTACATAAATGAGAAAAATACAAATCCTTCTCAATTAATATCAAATAGCGTTTAAGATGTTTCATTTAATATGATAGTTCTACCTTTTGTCAACGAACTTGCTAGATTCTATAAAAGAGCATTTAGAGAGTTTAATTTACTTGTCACTTTTAAATATGAAAAAGATCCTTTTCATTGCTTTACTTAATTTAAGGATAAGATTTCTATCGAAGTTAGAACTCATATTGTGTATTTAATTTCTTACGAATGAGACTGCGTAGATATAGGACAAACCGAGCACTATTTTAAAGATAAGTTAAGAAAACATAAAAATGATTGCAAGAACGAGTCTAGAAGCACTGCTTTGGTATCACACTTATATACTCTTGACGATAATTTTGATTTCACAAAAGCTGAAATTATAAGCAAAGAGCGATATTATAAAAACGTACATTTAAAGAAATATTTCAAATAGCCAAACACAATAATACTGTAAATAAGAGATCAGACACAAATATTCTGAGTGATGTATACCATAGTCCTATTATTTCGACCGACGAATAAAAGTAATCTCAATTCTTTAAAATTTCCCGCGCTTGGTCATAGTTCTAACTGCGCACGTTAGGGTTAGATTCGTTTCTGGCTTGACTGCTGGACAGGCACTTCAGCAATGTGGAGTGCTGCCCAAAAAATGTTTAAGGATTACACTGAAATTCCAATATAGGTCCGACTTTGGGTCTTGCGTGAAATGGCCTTGGACATATAGCCGACCGACTCCAATGTCAACAATCAGGGCTGTCTGTATCATTTCTATGTGATTTTCGTTCGCAGTAAAAAATATTTATTAAATTTCTTTAAATTTTTGTTTGTTTGGAAGGATAAACGCTGCTTCTTGTTTTCCTGCGACATTTTTGTAACACATAACGTAAATACTGGAAGCAAATGAAGCGAAGTGCGGACCGTGCGAACTGACGAAATTATGGCGCTTGTGATACAGTCCGCTTTGTTAGTGCGGTACTGAAGGAGTTTGCTGGCTTTAGATTCACGTTCTCTTTACCCCTTCGTTCTCTGGTCGACGAACGAAATTCTCGGAATAACATATTGCAGACTGACCTATTAGAGACTTTCAGTATATCTGATAAAATGCTTCTGTCTGTCCAGGAGTGACAGTAAAATATAAAAATTGATATTTTTTAAAATTATATACAATATGTAAAAACTCTGTACAATTATTAATCATCTTGTCTTCATAACTTCTATTACGTATAGATGACGTAAGTAAATATATAGGTTATGTCCTCCGCTTTTGTATCTAATATTTCTCCATTCCATTCTTGGCGACAAAAAATCCTATTTTACTTCATTTATTAGGTTCCTTCAAAATATGTAATATTCCTGATGAAGCTTGGCGTCGCCGGGCAAAAGCTAGATTAAAAATGAGGCTGCTACGAAGTGTTGGCCACGATGACAACTGCCCCGAAAATGGGATGTGTAGAATGATTCGTTTGGTCCAGCCTTCCGTAGTATCGAAGCCAGCAAAGGCGCGCTGTCCTGCAGGGGAGAGTTAGGATGTGAGAATGATGCCGTAGTGTGTCCGACGACGAGTTGACATTGTCCTCGTCAAAGTCGGAAAACTGCCATACTTAGGCCTGGGGAGGTATGACAGTTATCACCCCTAGGACGGCTGACACACCTGCGATCGGGTCAGGATTCCAAGCATGCGGGGTTTTATATAATATTATGGAGAACTGCGACTTTCAACCTTCAATTAGCTGTGATGGCACATCCAGTAATCGATATGCCCACAAATGCTTTGGGAATCCAGATGATTTTTGTTACATTTGTGCAGAATACGTTGGGAAAAACAAAAGAAAAATAACAGAAAGAATTGGCAATTCATGCAAGACATGTTTCAATATAAGAATTTCACAACAACATAAAAATTGGGTTCTCCATGTCATCTGTGGCTCGTGTTACATTATGATCAATCCTTATGAAACAAATTAGGACAAGAATAAACTGAAGTTTAAGTATGACAGCTTTCCGACTGTGACGAGGACAATGCCAACTAGTCGTCGGACACACTACGGCATCATTCTCACATCCTAACTCTCCCCTGCAGGACAGCGCGCCTTCGCTGGCTTCGATACTACGGAAGGCTGGACCAAACGAATCATTCTACACATCCCATTTTCAGGGCAGTTGTCATGGTGGCCAACACTTCGTAGTAGCAGGTTTCTGACAGTATGAAAAATAAGTACCAATACCTGTATGAGATATCACTCACACCTGAGCACGACACGTGTAACACGCTTGAGTTGAAGGCGAAACTCCCACAAATAGTATTAAGTTTTAGAATGTGTAAGATACATCCAATTTGACCTTCAAGTGACCTTGAAATTTATATCAAAGTCTAGGTTATTGTTCTTGGTGAATCAGAATATATTCATCTACGAAAAATATAAAGATCCAATACATATATGTACATACACATACTCAAATTTCAATTGAACGAATCAGCTCTTTGCAGCTTCAGTAGCTATGTTATGCAGGCTACAGTGTAGTTTTTCATTTGATGATTTTCAGGTCACAATGAAAAAAAATGTAATATGATTTTGAATGAGAAATTTACCCTTCTTTCGAATTCCTGAATAAAAAAAATTTGTTTTCAATTATATATTTGCTTTGACCGTCAAATGACCTTGAAAGTTTTATCTAGTTCAAGATTATTGTTCTTGGTAGGTCAGCATGTACTTATCTACAAAGAATAGAAATATTTGTATGAATATATGTACATATACATATACGAATTCCAATTCAACCACTCAGACCGTTGTATTTGCAGTAGCTATGGTTTTTTACAGTTTTCAATGCCATACAAGGGAAAAATTTCGTGAAAAAAAAAACAGAAATACAGGTATGTTCATCGACGTTTTTTCATCTGAATAATTCGAATTTGCAGTCAGTTCTTCTTAATTATTCTTCGTTTTTTCTTTACTGGAAAAAACCATGAAAAAAAACATAAGAAGTCATGTTTTTCGCTCTTTTCTTGGAAACTATCTGGGAAACCTCTAAATCTGACTCTGGATTCGGATTCACCGATGCCAAATGCGTATGAAAGGATCTGTCTGGTCAAGAGTACAGGATACTTTTTTTTATTTGTGGGCCTGTGGTTCCAAGAAACCAGATTAGTTTTCTACGCAAAAAGTCGAGTTTTTCAACAAAAAATATGATTTTTCTGCCAAACTGTTGAATTTTAAACTTATTAAGGTTAATTTTTTAACCCAAAAATATGAATCTTCAACAAAAGAGTGAATTTCTAACCAAGAAATATGAATTTTCAACGAAGAAAAATGAATTTTCTACCAAAAACCATAAATGTTTAATCCAAAAGGATGAACTTTTAACAAAACATTTGAATTTCCGATAAAAAAAAGAGTTTTACAAAATGATTGTACGTTCAACAAAATAAGTAAATTTTAAACAAAACAGCTGAATTTGCAACCTACAACGATACATCTTCGAACAAGTGGGCAAATTTCCAAACAAAAAAGATTAAAACTCAACCATAAACAAAAATATTTCAATTTTGAAACCAGAAAGACAAATTTAAAAAAAAAACAGTTGAATTTTCAAGGAAAAAATTATTTTCAATCAACAAAGATTACTTTTTCAACATAAAAGGTAAACTCTCAATCCGAAACGACAAATTTTCAGGAAAACAGTTAAATTTTTTACCAAAAAACATGACTTAACCGAAATAGTTGAAGTTTCGACAAAATAAATAAAGTTTTAACAAAATAGTTGAATTTTCAACCAAATAGCTGAATTTTTAGTCCAAAATTATAAATTTTCAAACAAGAAGGTTAATTTTTTAATAACAGTCGAGTTTTAAAAAAAATATATGAGTTTTCATATAGTTGAATTTTCAACTAAAAAACATAAGTCTTAGACAAAAACGGAAAAGTTAAATTATATATATATTTTTCTATTTATATTATGTATATTATATATATTATATTATATATATTTTTTTTATATTATATAAATATTAAAATTAAAAACGAAAAAAGACGAATTATTAACAAAATAGTTGAATCCATAACTGAATAGGTGAATTTCCAACAAACCAGATTATATTTCTACCTAAAAAGACCAATTTTTCAACAAAATACATGATTTTTCCACCAAACTGTTGAATTTCCAACGAATAAAGGTTAAATTCTCAACGAAGAAAAATGACTTTTCTACCATAAAACATGAATGTCCAATCCAAAAGGGTGAATTTTTACAAAACAGTTGAATTTTCGATCAAAAATGATAAATTCGCAACGAAACATGTAATGGTTAATATATCAACCAAACAAGATTTTAATTAGAAATCAAACAGTAGAATTCTACCAAAAAGACGATTTTTCAACGAAATATTTGATTCCTTAACCAAAACAGGTATATTTTCAACCAAACATTTGCATTTCAAACTAAAAAGGATACATTTCAACCAAGAAGATTTTTCAACAAAGTATATGAATTTTCAACTATAAATGATCAATTTTCAATTGAAAATATGAATTTGCAACCAAAAAAGGAATAGTTACACTTTCAGTTTAAAAGATTAATTCTCAACTTAACAACAACAAGTGCTCAGACAAATAGTTAAATTTTTAACAAAAGAGATGAAGTCTCAACTAAAATGATGAATCTTAAAAAAAAGTGAATTTTCCACACAAAAAAATCAATTTCCAACTAAGCAGTTTGAATTTAAGCGAAAAGACGAGAAAAGGGGGAAAGAGGGGAAGTTTTTCGAAAACGAAAAAAAACTCTTGGAAAAGGGGGAAAAGAGAGGAATAGAGGAAGGATTGTGAAGTCTGGAATATGAAAGTGATTTTCAGACTTATCAAGTTATTACTGAACTGTACCGTTGCAGGGCCGTCTTTCGCAAAATTCGCAAACTTTGTCTAAATTTATCATCAGGAAACGTACTAAACATTAAGTTCGCAACGCTACTTCCACGAAACTCCTCCCCGCCCCCTGTTACCAACCGTAGTTGTTGTCACGAACCCCTTCCCCCTTATATTGGTAACGTAGTTTATGGACGACCCCATGAATATGGTGGTCTAATTAACCGCACATGACACTTTTCTTTTGTGTGCCTGTGTAATCAGTTCAGTTGTCAGCAATCGCACGCACCATTTTATGCTTGGCTTTTATATTTTTGTGTCAATCGTATGTTCTGAAAAAAAATAAGTACGTACAATTTACCACTGAATAATATGTACACTCAACTCCCAATTAAAGGCACCTCGGCTTATGTCCTTCCCAGAATGTCTCCGAGCTCGCACTCGTAGGCGAGGGGTCAAGGGCGGCGAGAGAGAGGATTCCTGCCGCCTCGCATTCGTTAATACGGGGTTCGAGGCGCCGAGAGAGAGAGGCGCCGAGCTCAGCGGAGTTACGTAGTTCCCCCTGACTGCTCACATCGTAGGAATTCTTGGAAAAGCCTTACAATCAAAATAGGCAACTCCCGATACTGGACTTAAATGAGAAGTTGAGTGTATATCATTTCAGAAATCATTTTTTTCGTATACAAACACTGAAATTTGTTTCTTTAAGATGGACGTGTATACGAATTATGAAGAAAAAGAACTGGATGAACAAATTCCTTCAGGGCCTAAGGTGAATTACAGATTAGAGGAAGATGTAACTACTTACTAGAAATCACTATTAGGATCCGAAATCGTGACCTCACATGAACAAGATGGCCGCCGTAAGTGGGTCGTTTGTAGACGTCTAGCTGACAGGTAAAAGACCAGTTTTTTGTGTTTTTGTGAATCTTAAAGGAAACTTAGTATCGCTGAAATTTGTCGGTTCACGGCATCTACACCTTCATGCAGAAATTTTGTTGAAGGAAAAAGAGTTTTGCATGCTGGACATGTCATATTTTGTGGCCAAGAAGCCGAAGACGAAACTTGTATTAAAGTAATTGCATTTTGTATGCCAACTTCAAGTTTGAGGGATAAACCTCATGAAACAAGAGGACAAATAAGCTTCCAAGATGTCGTAAAAGATGTAATATGCAGTTGCAAAGCTGGATTGGGGATAAAGTGCAAACACGTTGTTGCAGTCTTATTTCGATTGTGCATGTAAGTTGATAAAATATGTCATATATAAGCAAGGAAGTATGAAATACAAAAATTATATAAGCTATAAGACTAGCTATAAAGAATCATCGCTTTATTTCCTTGTGAAAACAGTTTCATTTTAACAAAAAAAAAATTCGTAACTTTGAGGTTAGGTTGCACTTTCGTAACAAACCAAATAATAGAAACACGGTTATCGGAAATTAATTTTGTCGGAATAGTTAATTGCCTTTTTCATAGACTTTAATTCTTCAGAACTGACCTATTTTTAATATCAATTTCGATAAAATGAAAGTCAAAACGGACTTCTTGGTCTTTGTAGGCTTTACTAGAGCACCCAAACACAAAACAAAACGATTTGCTTTTCGTCTTTTTGGGACTGAATTTCATTCCTCCAGCATCCATTCACAAACTGAAACGCGTTTTCTTTAATGGCACTTTCTTAATCACAGCTATTTTAATTATTTCGTTTCACTGGTTTCAATACAATTAGCACGTGAAATTCGAAACCGACCCACTTTGACTAGTAATATTTTTCGCCACCAGATGGCGCATCGCAATTCTGCGGTTCTCAATACCATTGAAGAACTCAACGGCGATAGAATGGAGCTCGACAAATTCACAGGCTTTGTGGAGACATCTCATTTTGACGCGAGAATCCTCATAATTTTCGACTCAGCTCCTTTGTGGAAAAGAACGCAAAGGTACGAGCTCTCCTGGAGCCTATAAGGACGCACTGCGCAATATGCATATATGAAGGAAATTCATATTAAAACTTAAAATAGCTCCTTAACATTTTTATTTAGACTTAAGTATTTTTTCCTTAAATGGGAAAAAAATAAATTGCCCAGCTTGGACCCAACTTGCTTTCCCATTATAAGCATTGGTTGGTCTGAGTGTTACAAGCCAAAGAGCAGCCCAGATGGGAAGTGACTGGGGTTTCCAGCTTAGGCCTAACTTGTAATTGATCAATCTGGTCGTAAATCAGCCTGGCCACAGTCGACTTTTCCACACCGAATGAAAACGAAAATTTAATCTTTTCTTCATTTATGCAGTTCATCTAGATGAAATTTATCTGGGGCATTTTCTTGCACTAGAATCAAAATGTGACGTTTAATGAATAAACGTACATGGCAATAAGTATTCAATTTTATTATTCATAAATATTTTAGGATGTGTCGTGCATGTCAGAGCTCATATGGGTTAAGGGTTAAATTCGAATTTTTCAAATAAAATAAATCAGCAAGAAATTTCAATTAGGAGTACTTACAAAGAACCGAAATTATGATAGCTGCGTAGGACTTGAGTGTCATTTCGGAAAAGGTGTCGAAATTCAGCGTTTTTTTGTCATCATAAGTTAGTATCCATCTCGTACCCATTCGTACCAACATCAGAAAATATCAGAAATGAGAAGGGCTGAAAATGTAAGCTGTTGTGATTTTTTGGAAATTAATAGTAGTTTTAACTATTTTTTAACCAATGAGTTGATTCTAAGCAGGGGCGAATCAGCGTGGGACTGAGTCGGTACAACCACCGTTGAGCCGGAAATATTATGAAATCATTTCAAAAATCTTTACATTGCGTTAAAATCCAATAACACCCCTTGTAAATAACCCCGCGAAATTCCATGAAATCTGATGACTTTTCCTGAAATTCGGAAATGTTAGTAAAACATCTTGAAAGCTCTCAAAATCCCTTAAAATCATTCAAATCCTCGAAAATCTCCACAGTAAATCCAAAACATATTTTTCGTATGAAGTTGGATAAAAACGTTGCAAAACATTGACAACTACAATTATCAGACTTCGGATAATTTTTATCCAGAGGCGGATTGACGACCACTTTGACAACTTTATACGTAGTTGTCAATTATCTGCAACATTTTCACCCATCTTCAGATCCATTTAAATCATTCAAATCCTTGGGAAGTCCGTCAAATTTTTTAAATTTCCTAAAATATTTGAAATTCTTCAAAACCTTAGAAAATTTTCGAAAATCTCTCTAAATCGTTAAAATCGTTTGAAATCCCTCAATTCTTGTGCATGAATCCTTTGAAGTTTATCAAAATATTATAAAATCCCCTGAAATCCAACTACATGAAATCTGATGTTTCTTGAAATCCCTTGAAATATTTGAAGTCCTATAAAATCCTTGGTGACTCTGGAACATTCATTGAAATACCTTTGAAATGCCTTCAAAATCCATTAGAATTACTGAAATTCCCAAAAAACTCATAAAATCCGATGAATTTTGTTGAAAATCCTTTAAAACATTTGTAAATCTTGAAAATCTTCCAAAGTACCTTAGAATCTTTTGAAATAACCGAAATTCTTTGAAAGCCATTGAAATATTGTAAAATCCCTTGGAACCCCGTGAAATTACATGAAAACTGATGATATTTCTTGAAATCCCTTGAAATATTTGAACTCCTGTAAAATCCTCTGGGATTCTGGGAAATTCATTAAAATACCTTGTTGAGACCCATTAAAATCTCTTAGAATTTCTAAAATCTTCGAAAATCACATAAAACCCGTTTGAATTCGTTTAAGATTCTTTGAAATATTTACAAATCTTGGAAATCTTCTGGAATCCTTTGGAATCTTCAAGAATAACCTTCATTTTTATTAATCCTGTGGAATCCTTCCAAATCTTCCGAAATTCAAGGAAATTATTTAAGACCGCATAGAATTTTCGGAATCCCGTGTAATCCTCTGAAATATTTAAAGATCTCTTCAAATCCTTGATATCCTATCAAATCACTTGATTTTTGTGAAATTCCATCGAAGTTATAGACTATATACTCGTATTATAAAAATTTTAGAAATTTTTAATATCTATTGAAATCCCTTTAAAAATACTTAAAATCCCACGAAAATCCCTTGGAATCTTTGACACTTTCTGAAGTTCCTTGGAATAATTAAAAATACCCTAAAACTTTTAAAATCCTATAAAATTTTCCAAAATTCTTATAAACTTCAGGAAATTTTTGGCATTTCTATACAAAATTTTTTAATATTTTAAAATCCATCGAAATCTTGAAAACAATACTAAATCTCACAATTAATTCATGTAAAATTCCTTAAACTGCCTTAAAATTTTCAAAATCTTTTAAAATTCCTTGAGCTTTGAACATTCCTCAAAATAATAATTAAAATGCTTCATTTTTGTTGCAAGTGAACGCAGTTAAACGCTGTGGAAATTTTTTCTACCTACAGTAATCTCCCTACCTCCAACAATACTGCAATACAAAATCTATTTTCATTTTATGTATTTTGAATTAAGTCAATATTTTGGGCATTTTTTCTGCAGTAAAGGAGATTTTCACTTTTCAAAGTTCGCTTATCGGAGAACCAAGACAAGATCGTCACCTTCAGTTAAATTTTATGGAATAAAATGAGAGGTGAATGATGTGCTTTTCAAGCACGCTGCCTTTAGCTCTTTGTGTCTGGCTAGGCGAGAAAATGTTTTCTTATCGGAACGGCACGATAAGCTTCTTTCCTAAAATCCCACAAGGCTTCAACTCATCCTACGACATTCTTTCATAAACCAGTCCCTGATTTCAAGATTTACGTTTCGACATACACTGGATTACGTCCACAAAGAATTTCTTTCAAGCAAAATGTTTCCAACCTGTTGAAACAACCCTGACATATCAAATATTCTCTGCTTTTCCATTAGGTTTTATCGCATGGTAAAGTACTTTCTACTCTCTCATTTCAAATGCATGACATGCCGACCCGAAAATTTACTGAAATATTGGCAGAAATTTGAACAATTTAAAAAAGGTCAACGGTTACTTGATATTGAAATTGCTGTATCAACCCGCAAATTCATTTTTTAATTTGTACATTCCGCCGGTTTGAGTTTAATATTTCGAATATACTTCATTATTATTATAAATTATATCTCAGACTTAAGATGGTTACAGCCCAATATGTCGAAGGCACTTTTTTTTCAGTTGGA